>VZTF01000976.1:645503-913440 GCA_013397755.1 Cnemophilus loriae | reverse complement strand
GGGGGGTGGGGGGGAAGTGGTGGTTCAGCAGGAATAAAGATTAAAGCAGCAACCAGCACCTAACTTATTATTTAGGGATTCCCAAAGCATGTATCAGCCATGCTAATAACCAAAAGACAAGAACCTTGAATGCTGACATCAGAGATATCAAAAAATGAATGAGACAGCCTATAACTACAAAGTAAACTTTGAGAAGTTGTTTCTTCAGTCATTGCCAGTATATTCCAATTCCCAATATGAAGCGTATAGCCACTGAACTAATTTTGTGATTTAATGCTGACTAATAGAAATGAACAATTTTTCTTTCACTCATATTGGGTTTTCATCTGCATAATACTTAATGGTGTAGGTGGAGTCAGTGGGTCTGTGTGCAGAGGGAAAACTGAGCAATTTGACCATTAAGAGATTGCTGATATATTTAATGACTAAACAAAAAAAGAAGCAGATCATGTCTGATTAAATGCTTTCAGGCAAGTTTTGTAACAAGTATCCTCTGATCTTTCCAGTCGTTATAACCTTTAGTTGGTCTTTATATTGAAGCTAATAAGGTCCAGGTATAGGGCCCAGGACTCAGTGCAGAAAATAGTTTTACATAGTATGGAGTATTTGTACATAATTTGTGCTCCCACATTACAGTGTTACACATTATAATGTTCAGGCCAGAGGAAAACAGACAAGTAAACAAGTTAATTTCAAACAGCAGCTAAAGTAAGAAAATGAATCTGTTAAACAAGTGTGACATTTGAATCCCTATTTGTTTATGGCAACAACTATGGCCTAATATATGTTACTGAGACCTCCAAGGTCTAGGCTGACTATGACAAAGAATGTCAAGTCTCTCTTCTGAATTTCTCGATTAAACTATAGAGGAGAAAAGTAAAAAAAGCATGACTGATTTCAATGCTACATGGCTTAAAATCACCTACCCCTCTAACAGACAAATACCAAATTTCAGCTCTTTCTGTGTGATGAAAATTACAAAATAGAGTACAATTTTTATATGTGCAAAGAGGCTGTTTCTGTCTTTCAGGGATAAAATTTCCCAAACATATGTTTTCACCTCTCTTCCTCCTGTGATCTGGATATATCTTTCAAGGAATAGGTGTTTGGGTCAAATTCTAAAAACACTCAAACTAGTACACCACACAGTTATTTTTAGGGATGTTCTCCCTTACTCGGAAAGCCAGCATCTAGGCTGTATAACCACAACAGCAGTATCACTGTAGTAAAAAGGATCTAGTTTGAGGACAGACCATATAGTTCTTTTCCTTTTCTTTTTCCTTTTCCTTTTTTTTTTTTTTTTTTTCATTCTGTGAAAAAGCAGTATGTCCTGCATTTGTAACTTCTTGTTTGTACTCAGTAAAGTGTTACGGGACATTTGTTTTACTTTTATTGTGCTCCCAAAACGTTCTTAAATTTTTGAGCACATTAAACACATATTTTTCACAACTCCTTGACCCTTCTTAGGCATTTGCACCCACATTTTGGCACTGCCTGGTGTACATCATAAAACTGAACATAAAAGATGTGTTAGAACTCTGCTAAAGAGCTGTTTGCTGCAAGACATTAAAATTCACAAGCACAGACTGTCGAAACTTACCATTACTCTTACTAATGTTTCAACTTGTCATACTCCAGGATTTTACTACTTAAAAGAAACAAAATCAACATCTTAATTTACTTGAAATTTACAACAGGGCTGACAAGCTATTGGTAAAGGTTTTTTTACTCAAGTCAGCCAATTTTGACACCTTTTTTAAAAAACTGTAAGAAGCAACACACTGGGTGTTGGTTACACAGTGAATGATGGTTACATGTGAGCACTATTTCAGGAAACCTGCCACTCATTTTGTTAACATGTGGAAGCTATACATGTGACTCATGTTTGTGACCAGCAAGTAAGCAATATTGACCAATTTCCATTATGTTTCCTCACAGTGGGTTGACACGTTAAAAAAAAAAATGTCAGTGATTAAACAGCGTGAATCAAAGACAGAACACAGAGCAACAAAGACGAAAATGAACATATAAGTTAGTACATCCTAAGTGCAGACACAATTGTTAATTAAACCAGAAGTTTCCCTTTGGCACTAACCTAACCTAAAGATCTGTCAATAAGAATGCACTCCCCTGTTAATTCTTAATCCATAAGGTCTTCCAATTTTCAATTTTTCTTCAATTCTCCCTTCACAAAATCCCCCTTTGCTGCTTCCCATGGCTTGCTCACTCTGACAGCTTGTCACCTTCAGATTGTTATGGTTACTCTCGGCCCCTCTAAGGAGCTCCCTTTTCAACACAATAATTTAACTTTCCTCTTTAGATTTCTGAAGTTGCTCCCTCCTGCAGTGGTGTTTCAGATAGCTGCTAGCTGGCTAAGCCAGACCTCCCTTTGCTAACACCCCTCAGTGTTGTCCCCTGCCTGACACTCACCTGTGAGCTTCCAGGGGCATCCAGCCCCCACTCTTAAACCCCACTTTGCTCACTATCTTGGTGAAAAAAATCTGGCTTCTCCAGACTCTTACTGTCCTAGACAACAGCAGAAATGGTCTCCATTGTAAGGGAGACCTCTCATGTGGGCTCCCCCGTTACTGCTAACCTCAAACTTCAAAGCCCCAGCTTTGGAGGTCCAAAACTCCATTGAACAACTTATAGTGGCCACAGTACCTGTGCAATACAAAAGTCTGTACTGCTGGACTAGAAAACAAAGTCCAGTGACTCATCTGCTCAATGCAGTCTGATGTCAGACATCATTTGCTTTGCTTAAAATGGTACCCTTCATCAGCACAGCCTCTTCCCACAGCACCAGAGAGATACTCTGAGCCTCCTGTGCTGCCTGTGTGATCAGTAAGGTCACCACTCAGCAAGCAAAGGCCACACATCACGCTGTGCACGCAACAAGTCTACCCTCAGTATATGTTCAGGGCACAGCTGATCTGCCCAGCAACAGCAGGTCCAACTCTCTATACATGATACTGAAGTTAATTTGTCACACAGCTTCACTCACCTCCACAGCTGAGTCAATTAATGAAGATCTGTATACACCAAAATGTGTAGTAGATTAGCTTGTGTTGCTAATCACATTGACACTCTATACAGCAATAATCAAGTAAAGAAGTTCCTGGTGTCTTGTTCTTACTGAGTTTCTTGAAGACTTCAGCATACTCCATCTTTTATTTTTGTGATGTGTACTTACAACTTTCTGAGTTGTTTTTACTTGTTTGTTTATTCGGACAAATTCCCTTGTGCCTGAATTCTTCCCTGCAGATTGTTACTCACTCCAAGAGAGTGGACAGCTCCAGAAGGAACATGGCTACACAGAACCTCACAACGTCTTTGAATCCTCAGGCATGAACCAGTGTCAATGCCTATGTCTGTATCTTGCACCTGCATCTTCTGAAAGGAAACATTCTGTGAGTCCCACACCTATGTCCCGTACTCCCTAAACCTTCCCTTTTTTATACACTTGCCCCTACCAAAAGAAAGAAAAAGAAACAGTAAAAGGTATTGTGCGCATGGGGATTTTCTAGTGTCTGCCAAATACAAAATATCCATCCCGGATCCCACTTGAAGCAATGAAGGTGAGTCAAACGTAATTTGTGGGGGAGGGAAAAAAATAATTTTATGTCTTAGCTCATCTAACAAGATCACAACAATACTGCAGTTTATTGTCACTGAGCACAAATATTTGCTCCATTGCCAAATAAGTCTCCAAACAAACCAGCTACAGGATATTTTGGCTAGTTTTACTCCCAGGTATCAGACCACGTAGAAAAAAGTACAGATTACAGCACAAAGTTTTGCTTGGTTTCCATAAGTAAAACTGAAGGACACTTAAATACCTCCAGAATTGGGCACATCATCCTGGTCAGCATCACTCACGCTCCACAAATGGAGGGTTTTAGCAGCTTTGTGACGAATGTGCCCACGCCTGGCCCATGGATCAGCCAGATGAGAGATGCCTCTCTCACCAATGCAGACGAGGAACACCCTAGCATCTGTAGAAGAGTCCCTCTGCTAGGCATCCTTCCATAATCAATCAGCATAACCCACTGAGAAAACAAGCAAGAAATAAGAAAAACTTCTTTTCAAACCTCACACTGTCCTTAATACATTTTGAAATTAGTCTGAGGGTGTCACTGTCTGAGACTCAGATATTTCTCTTCAAGAACTTAATTCTCTGCCCTGTCCCACTCCTTCTGGCATATGGCTCAGCCTAAGTTTTCCAGCTGTAAATCACAGCCAGGGATGGCTTTCAACAACACTGTGCCTTCACAGTTAACAAAGCAGGACCAGCTGGTTCTCCAGGGTCTTATAGGTTACAGAAGTTCTCCTGCAGAGGTCAGCTCAACCTTTCATATTTGCAGAGATAATTTGGTTTCTATGCAGTTTATTCTTTCCTCTGAGGACCCAGGGTACAGCAGTGAGTTTTCCGGAAATGAAAGTATTAACTTTTGCTCTTACTCTTCCAAATGCCTTGTCTTCTTCCTGGAGAGGGTAGAGGGCTCTGGCTGCATAGGCTGTGTGATGGCTCACTTCCCAAAGCTGTGCTTTTTGACATTTGACAGCCAGAAGAGAGCTGCAAGACTGGAGGGTGACAAGAACAATCCACACATAACTGAACAAGCCACCTATAAAAGAAATTACTTGCAGAAAGGATCAGAATCTTGTTTTTTATCCCTTTGAGAGCACTGCTTTATCTATATTTTAAAGAAAGGCAAGTGGAACAAAGCAAAGGGATAATTAAGGGAAGATAAATGGGAGGGAGAAAACCAAACAAAACCTGAAATATCTGATCAGTACGTGATAAAATTGGACATCATTTACATGGAACTTTAAGGAAAACACATTTATATCTCTTCCAAAAGATCTTGAGATGAACGCTTCACAACAGACATTATACTCAGGCTTAAAATGTTAGTCTTTATTTAAATTAAATTGGAGCTTAATTTTGTTGTTTTTGTTTTTTTCGGGTTTTTTTTAACCGAAAAATTGGATTGTTTCTACATGAAAAGTTTTCACAACTCTCGTGAAAAAACAGAAACTGAGTGGTGGGTTATTCCAAACTCCTCAGGACACTGCATTTCAGAATAATTTTGGGTGAAAATTTAGGAGTAATTCTAGGCTTTCATTCAAAAATGGGTTCAGATCTAGAATCCAGCAAAAGAAAGGTCTGGACTTCTTTTTAGCCAATGTACCAAGCTCTTACAGAGTCTGAGTTGGAGGCTGCTGGTTCCACTGTTATACAGGTCAGGGTGAGACAAGTGTAATTTCCTGACACCAAAAACTCAGTATTTTTTGGCCTTTACATTAATAATAATAAAACGTAAGAGGAAATAAATAACAAATATTGTATGTTTAGTGCACAATCATAGCTGTAGATTGTACGTATATGGAACCTTGTCCCAGCTAGGCTCTATTTTTATGAATTTGGAAAGAATGTATTTTTCCCATTAAAAATGGCAAACTAATAGACTTTCTTGTCACTGGACATACTGTCATAATTTTTCTACAGTACATTCATCCAGTCTGCAGTTCATGCATTAAACAGTGATTTGGCAAAGTGCTTTTGAGCTCATATTACTGAGAATCAATTTACCTTCAGCACCTAACTAACAGGAGCAACTGAAAATTCTCACTTCAATATCTGCTTATTCACACAACTGCTGCCTTAAAAATTTGTAATCATGGCAAATTTCAAACTGTGACTCTGAAAAATATTTCTCCATTAGGTAGCAGCTTTTCTTTATACTTTCTTAGTCCCCTTTCTATTTCTTTTCAACAAGCAAAGGAACAAGAAGCCTTTACTGCTCTTTGTAGCACAGGAAATAGACATCACACTTGTACATGTGAATACTTGTGGGAGAAAGAGTTTATTTCCTCCATCAGGCATTTTTGCAGAAACAGCACAGGACTTCCCAAATACTTTCACAGTAGCAAGAACAAATAAAACTAGCTACATCTTCTGGATGTGGGACAACAAAAGAAATATGCAATACTTCTGTGTCAAGAGAAAGTTTAAACTAAAACTAGGTACTGATCTAGTTAACTTTGCTTTAGTCTTTCATACGAGTCAGGGTTTTTTCTCTTTTTTTGGTTGAAAGGATGCTTCTGGCAAGGTCTGCATGCCCTAGAAAATCAAAACATGACCAAGTTCTAAGGTTTTCTAACCCCTTTTTACCACTGGCTCTCCCTGAGTGATTACATGCTCCAGAATTTTCTTTCCAACTACTAATTTCAAAAGATAAACTAATTTGAAAACCGAATAGGAGCACTGAATCATGAGTTCTTTGGCCTACTGCTCAAAGTCCATATGATGTAGGTTTTCAGACTTTTTTGCAGTTGACACTGAGAATTAGTTTATGTGACTGATGATTAGACTCATTAGATTATGCAGCTTAATATTTGAGCCTTCTCCAATTTTCCTGTGCGACCTTGTTTAAATTACTTAATTCACATCAGTTTTCCATCATTAAAACAAACAAACAAACAAACAAACAAACAAATAACCTCACTAATTCCACCACCAAAAATACCTCAACAATAAAATCTTTCCCTACCCACTCTCTGTATATCTTGCCTCTATGATGTTTTAGTTTCAGGTGTGTGGACAGATATGGCCTTGGTTATCATTAAGTTTTCTATGAGGTACTGCATACATATAGGCCCCTCTTCCCAAATCCAGAATGAAAGGGTATCATGTTAACATCTAGCTGTACACTGAGGCCAGAAGATGTGTACATCAATTTCTGCTTTGTCTTCACAGTTCCGTAAAGCTTGAGAGCCTGCCTGCAGCAAAAAAGCCTACATAGAAGATTTGCTGAAAATTTATCATTTAAAGATAAAATTGTTTTTAAAAACAGAGTCTTGTCTAAAGGACATGTATTTGTTCTTACAGCTTTCACCACATCAGAGTTACTATGCTGTCACTTCACCTAGTCCAAGACTTCCAACACTACACAGCACTGGAGGCAGAAGCAGCGAGAAGTCAAAACTGGGGGTATACAAGTGCAGAAAGCAAGAGTCCTGCAGGGCAGGGAAACTCCCAGGGTTGGCTTCTGCTCAGGCTACCTGCGCTGCTGATGCTGCTCCTGAATGGCTTCTTTTACTAGCTAGTCCAAGGTAAATTGTGTGTGCAAGTACAGTACTAATTATTCTCAGCCTTTTCATTCCTTAAGCAAAATCTTCAGATTTGAAAAAAAGATCCTTGAGAAAATGGCTTCATTTGAAATTAGTATGACCCTCAAGCTTTCAAGGATTTATGCTGGATATTCTGTACCCACAGGCAATTTAACACACATAGTTTGGGCACAGAGTATAGTTTCTTTTTAGTGATGAGAGTGTTTTTTATTTTCCTTTTAGCTTGCCAGGCACTTAAAATATTTATTTTCCAAGGTAAAAGAAAAACCACACAAACAATTTAAAAACAACAGCCCAATTTAACTTAATTGAAATGACGGATTCTGGAAAATATAAAATTCAGACAGCCTTAATGGAGTCTTAAAGAACTAAGCTTCGGGGGGAAAAAAAGAGCAAAACTTATTTTAGTCCCTGTTTTTTCAGTGGAGCAGCTAGTTTCCTACTGCAGAGACCCAAAAATTTAGGGGACAGTTTTTAAGGAGACATCCCTGGATTTAGCAATGCCTTTTTGTCAAGGCTAAATCTCCCAGAACCTCATACCTAGCTGAGGGAATCAGCTAATGTATGCCATAATTTCACACAGACAGCCCTGGAGTCTCTTGCTGCTGAATTATTTATTAGTGAGACTAGTTGTTTGTTAAGGCAGATAATGGGGAAAATGTTCCCTGGAAAAAATAGATTACATTCATGCTTTTAGTTTAAAAGAATATCTCACTTTATACATTCAATGGTATTTTTACTCTCTGAAGTTGAAAAATATTTAATAGCCAGTCTTAATAGGTTAAAGAACACTTTAGAGACTGAAAGATCTCAAAAGATGTATTTAAACTGAGGAATAGTCTGTTTTGATAAAGAATTCTGAAATTATATGCTTTTGGAATTCTACCTAAGCATGCCATTTTACCAAGGAAGTAATGATTTTTGATGAAAAAAGGTAACATTCTCATGCCAAAAAAATTTCAGCTCTTGTTACTGATAGTGATTAAAAAGAAAAAAAGGACATGGGACAGATCAGTGAGCTTGGTGGCCTTAAATATAAGGCAGAGAAACTCTAGTAATACATGCTGCTATTTGTGTCCAGGCACCTCTGAAGCAGCACATCTTTCCCAACAATTTCCTTGGCAAGGTCTCAACATTCTCACCAAATAAATCCCCAGATGGACAGTGAAACCTGGTGTCACTCTAGAGACACACCTTTCACTGTACCACAGAGGGCAGCCCAATGTTACTGAGGGAAGGATACTGAATTACAAACCCTGCCTGGGCAGAAATTCATGTGTTATTGACCAGTGCCTGTGGTAACATCCAGCTTTTGAATGCAATTTATCATTTGCTCTCTAGTGGCCTGATCTGGTTTTGGATGAAGGCAGTGGAAAAACTCCTGCCAACTCCATTGGCAACTAAATCAGGTCATAGATGGAAAGATACAGAATTTCTAACAAATTTCAAAAGCATGGGGAAACAAGTAGGCAAAAACAGAATTATTTCTGACTGCCAGTTAAAAGAATAAGAAATACCCTTAAAAGTTACCTTTTTAATCAAAACATATAAAGTCAAAACTAAACTACAAGCATTAGTAGCATATTTATGTATTAGGCCAGACATCAGGAATAAGGTTTAGCTGCATAAACTTGTAATTATGACAAATATACATATAAGCTAGAACTGGATCTGCACTGAACAACAGAAATGGTATTTTTGGTTTGCTTCTGTCTGCCAATATCAGTAAAACAGTTACAGCAAGGTCAGAAGTAGAAATCATCAATAACTTTCAGCTGGGCTCAGGGAACTAGGGAGTGAGGTCCACTGGGAGAATGCTTTTGAAGGTGCTGCTGTCTATCAGTACTGGTCACTTTCTAAGCACTGCTTCCTAAGGGCGCAGGAGCAGGCGATTCCTAGATGTTGGAAGTCCAACAGATGAGGAAGAATGCCTGCTTGTCTGACCAGGTAAAGCAAAAAAGGAAGGTGTATGTTCAGTAGAAGCAAGGTCAGATGATATGGGAGGGATACAGAGATGTTGCTCACCACTGGAGGGAGAAAATTAAAGTGGCCAAAGCTTAACTGGAGTTGAAGAATGGCCTGTACTGTGTGGGGCAATAAAAAGAGCTTCTTTAAGTACACTGGTGGCAAAAGGCAATGCAAAATAAACATTGGCCCATTACATGATGAGGTTGGTCACCTCACAAATAGGGAGGTATACAAGGGAGAGCTGTTGGATGCTGTGATTCTTGGGGCTGTTCCGTGCAGGGCTAAGAGGCTAAGACTTGGACTCGATGATCCTTGCAGGTCCCTTCCAACTCAGAATATTTGGTGAATCTGTTTTAATTTCTGTGATTCTGTGACACAGAACTGAAGCTCTAATGTTATAATGATGAGTTAGAAGAAAAGAACATCTCCAGAGAAAAACTGGTGTGGGAGGGATAGGGGGAAGGCATGTCATCATCCTACATCTCCTCCATGGCTATCCCGTAGGCACAGGCAAATTTACCAGTTGCCTAAGGCAGGAGATTTCCAGAAGCCAATGAGAAATAATGGAAAATATTAGAACGTGGATCCTGCTATACTGCCAGAACAAGATAGGATGTAAAATATTAGGTGGTGGTTCCTGCTATGGGAGACAGGAGACCTTGGTAGGGATAAGGTTCTAAGTATCTCTGATCCTCCTACAAGGCAGGAAGAATAACCCTGGCTCCCTCCAGATACCCCCTCTATTTTCTCTACTTCTACTCCATGCTACTGAGAGACTTCAACAGCCTCTGAGGGATCCTTTACCCAGTGGCTAATAAGTGCCACTTTCAACTGGAAACAAATTTGAGTACAAGCTGATCTTTAGACTGAGCAGCAGCCTTTGGAAATACACTCATACAATACCTAGAGTGTAATAACAGGAGACAGTGTAGCTGTTTAAAAAGGCTTTAACAGAACAACCAATTTAGTTATTAATCTATTCTTGAAAACAGAGAAGTACCGTCATAGCTTATGCTTTCCAGATGACTGCTCTAATCACACCCTATAAGTCAGAAAGAACTCCATTTTTCCCTGTGATCCTTACATTCTTAATTAAGCTGAAAATCAGCATGAATTAATCAACCCTTAATCTGCTCATTCTAGGAGTAAAAAAATATTTCATATAAAAGAATTTCTGTTTTCTCTAGTGTCTCTAATTCATCTGTATTAGGCCTTGAGAGGTAGGAGAGCTTCACAGAAAGCTCTCTTCTCCCACTCAGGCAAATCCTCACCTAACTCAACAGCTGCTTACTGTGCCAAACGCAGTGAAGTTCAACAAGGTCCATGGTGCCCGCTTCTCTTCCATCTATTCATCTCGTTAAAGTGAGTGCTTCACTGTAACCCCAGAGACTGAGAGCATCCACACCTGGCTTTCTTCTTGTCACCCAGAATCCAAAAATTCCTGATTTAGGCAAGGATGTCCTCGACCACTGGGAGAGAGGATACTCAGTGAAAATGGAAAGAGATAGGGCAGGTATAGAGCGCTTCTCTCCCCTACGTGATCTCCATGCATCTAGCAATCAGGAATTTAGGGTTTTCTTAAAGCAGATCACCATGTCTAATAGCAACTGATAAAGATGTGAACAACTCTGCAAGTCCCCTCTTGTACGGATCGTATTAAGCTATAACTCTGCTCTCTGATGACACTTCTAGTATTAACTATATATTTTGATATCTTAGGGCTGAGTTTCCTCTCTTTTGATTGCACTAGAAAAACCTAAAATGATTTGAAAGCAGATACAATTTGGATTTGAAAGAATCTACACATTGCCCCTAATATCGGAAACTGAGGCATCAACAATCACAAAAAGCATTATGACCATAGATGTTAGTTCAGCTCTCACTTGCCCAAAACACCACCACTGATGGCATTGCACAAGACTTTCAAACAGAGAAATCTTAAAAACTTTGCGTAGCCTACCAGAGAGTGCTAAGTGGAGTTGTAAAATTCACGATTTTTTTTTTTTCCAGCTTTTAGGGAATTGCACTGTGGAATAAACATGTAGGTCATTTGCAGAAGAGCACTGTGAATACCAGTGCATACATCAAATTCTCCCTTTCTAAGCTTGACACCATTTGTAGTCAGAGGATGGCATCGTGCAGTTGACACACCTGAAGGACAGAATGCCATCCAGAGGCACCTGGACAAGCTCAAGAAGTGTGCCCTTAGGAACCTCATGAGGTATAACAAGATCAAGTGCACGTTTCTGCACCTGGGTCAGGGCAACTCCCAGTATCAACACAGGCTGGGGGATGAACAGATCAAGAAGCAGGAAGGGGAGCTGGGAGTGTCAAGAAAGACTTGGGGTGCTGGTGGATGAGAGGCTGGACATGGCCAGACAATGTGCACTCACAGCTCAAGAAGCCAAATGTGTCCTGGGCTGCATCAAAAGCAGCATGGCCAGCAGGTCAGAGGAGGGCATTCTACCTTTCTACTTCACGCTGGTGAGTTCCCATCCAGCTGTGGGGTCCTAAATACAGGGACATGGAGCTGTTGAGCAAGTCCAGAGGAGGGTCACCAAGATGGCGAGAGGGATGGAGCACCTCTCCTATAAGGAAAGGCTGAGAGAACTGGGATTGTTCAGCCTGGAAAAGAGGACTTTTGGGGTGACCTAACTGAGACCTTCCAGTACCTGAAGGGAGCCTAAAAGAAAGATGGAAAGACTGTTAACAATGGCCTATAGCAACAGGACGAGGGGGAATGGATCCAAACAGACAGAAAGTAGGTTTAGATTAGATATTAGGAAGAAATTCTTTACTGTGAGGGTGGTGAGGCCCTGGAAGAGGTCTCCCAGAAAAGCTGTGGATCCCTGGAATTGTTCGAGGCCAGGCTGTATGGGGCTGTGAGTAACCCAGTCTAATGAAACCTGTCCCTGCCCATGGCAGAGGACTTGGAACTGGATAATCTTTAAGGTCTCTTCCAACCCAAAACTTTCTATGATGAACCCTGTCTCACCTCTAAAATAAACTCAAGTAATTTAAGAGACAAGTTGTTTCCAATTATGTTTTCTGTTTTTTGCCAATAAAGCCAGCTTTTCTTCTCTGGCAAAATTCTAAGGCACCACAGGCAGATTGCATGTGTTTCTCTCAGACATATAGAGTACCATGATTATGCTGGGTGTTGGGTGAACATTCCATAGCATTCAGCTTGTGCAGGCTGCTTTCATTAACCCAGTGTTCCACTTTATAATCTGCCTAAAAATAGCAATTTGATGTAATTGTCAGGTTTTTCAATAGAAAAGCATAGAGCAATTCTCCTAATTAAACCAGCTATTTTTCTTTCGCTTACCTTTCAGAGGGGTGTTGACTTCCTCTGAGCCTAGCCTGTGTAAACATTTTTGTGAACCAATTTTATACGGGAACGATCTGAGCATTAAAAGCAGCTCTTCTTTAGATTTTCAGGGGGTTGGCATTTTAGTCACTAGCAATCCTGCATGCAAAACCTCTTTGAATGCATGATTACATCTTTCTACAGGACTTCCTCTAATGGGAAATCAGTGTTCCATTTACAGCAGAAGGGCTAAAATGGTTTAAAATTTAAAGAGCTATCATGAATTACCCCATAATAACACAAATAAAATACAAAATTGACTTTTGAACATCTTCCTCATCTACAGTGCTAATGTACCAAAAAATTACCTGTCAGACAATTTACCAGGGAAAGTGCCCTACCAAGATATTCTGAAGATACATGTGAAAAAATAAAGATAATTTTCAGCAAAAACCAGATTGTAACAGGTGTGGGCAAGCAAACAATCACTCGAACAGGTGGGTGGCGTGCGGGAAAGGAGGAGGCAAGGAGTAAGTATTGAAACCCTGGCACTTGTCCTTTATCTTGTACAGCCTGCATAAGGACCTTTCGTAATTCCGCTCCCAGCACATGTATAGAGGAAGAAAGGAAAGAAAGAGAAATATCTCTGTGTCGCTTTTAAGTATTATGGTGTTTAACAGATTTTGTATGAAGGAACGAGTACCATCTGTACCCAACTTTGTAGAACTTGAAGTAAAACCTGTGCAAAAAGACCTTGTTTTCAGACCAAAACCACTTACATTTTCAAGGGCAGACAATGATCACTTTAATTTATTTAGCAAAGATACCTTGTGAGCAAGCAGGTAACACACCTACAGAGACATCCTTGGGCTGGCATGTTCCACCACAGAAAGTGTTTGTCATGCTGCCAGCAAGAGAGAGAAAAGAAGAGTTGTTTCAGCTCTTTCCTCTCATTTCATTCTTTGCATCAAAACCTGCAACACCTATGCTGTATTGTTTATTTTGCCAGACCTTAATTTGTTTTTTTTTCTGTGCCCTCATTTACACTGCCACACATTCTACACACCCACTTAACCACCCCCTGATTCAACTTTCACTTTTTGCTTGGTGCTAAAATAAAGCAGCTATACTGAAATCGAGCCACTCTCCATGGTATCTGAAAAGTCATGGGCGTTAGGTGAAGACCTGGGTGACTGGAAAAAGAGAGGACTCATTGCATACACTTTTAAAAAGAGTGGAAATGTGCATCCTGGGAACTACCAACCCGTCAGCCTCACCTCTGCACCTGGGAAGATCCTGGAACAGATCCTCCTAGAAGATGTGCTAAGGCATATGGAATTCAGTGGAGCAATTCAAGACAGCCAGCATGGCATCACAGAGGGCAAGACCTGCCTGACCAAACCTAGTGGCCTTCTACGATGGAGTGACTACAGTAATAGGCAAGGAAGAGCCATGGATATTGTCTATTGGGACTTCTGTCCAGCCTTAGACATGGTCCCCCAAAACATCCTCTCTAAATTGGAGGTAGATGTATTTGATGTGTAGACAGTTCTGGGTATGAGGAATTGGTTTGATAGTCACGGCCAGAGGGTAGTGGTCAATGGCTCAATGTCCAGATGAAGGTCAGTGACAAGTGGTGTCCTTCAGGGGTCCTCATTGGGACCAGTGGTGTTTAATGTCTTCATTGATGACATAGTCATGGGGATTGAGTGCACCCTCAGCAAGTTTGCAGGTGACACCAAGTTGAGAGGTGCAGCTAACAAGTCTGGAGGACAGGATGCCATCCAGAGGCACCTGGACAAGGTCAAAATTGAGGCCATGGGAAACTAAGAGGTTCAACAAGACCAAGGACATGGTCCTGCACCTGGGTTGGGGCCATCCTCAGTATCAATACAGGCTGCGGGGATGAAGGGATTGAGAGCTGCCCTGCGGAGAAGGACTTGGAGGTGCTGGTGAATGAAAAGTTTGACACAACCCAGGAATATCTGTTCACAGCCCAGAAATACAATTGCATCCTGGGCTGCATCCAAAGCAGCATAGTCAGCAGGGTGAGGGGGGTGGATTCTGCCCCTCTGCATCCCCACCTGGAGGGCTGCATGCAGCTCTGGGGTCCTCAGCACAGGAAAGACATGGAGTTGTTGCAGCAAGTATAGAGGAGAGCCACAAAGATAATCACAGGGCTGGAGCACCTCTCCTAAGAGGAAAGGCAGAAAGAGCTGGGGCTATTCAGCCTGGAGAAGAGGAAGCTCTGGGAAGACCTTACTGTGACCTAAAGTGGTCTTATAAGAAAGATGTGACTAGATTTTTTACTCAGGCACGTTGTGACAAGACAAGGGGTAATGGCTTTAAACTGGAGGATGGTCGATTCATACTAGAGATAAGAATGAAATTTTTTATTGTGAGGATGGTGAAACACTGGAACAGGTTGCCCAGAGAAGTGGTAGATGCCCCATCCCTCAGAATGGTTGGACAGAGTTCTGAGCAACCTGGTCTAGTTGAGACGGCCCTGCTCATTGCAGGGGGGTTGAACTAGATAACCTTTAACAATCCCTTACAATGTAAACCACTGTATGATTCTGTGAAGCAGAGGACAATATCATTACTTTATTTTTGGTGTTTTGACAACCAAATTAATTAGGTAGAAATATGAGCTATATTAAAAAAACACACCAGAAATCACACGCCCCCCCCAAAAAAAAAACAAACAAAAACAAACAAACCAAAACCCCAAAAAACCAAAAAAGCATGAACAAACCCAAAATATGTATGGATGTAAATGGACTCCTTATCCTCCGTGTGTTTGGGTTTTACTTCCTTTAGCTTTGCCTGAAGTTTGAGTTGCCGTGTCAACTGTTTATTTCACACTCAGAGAAATCATCTTCCCTAAAAGCACCTCTTAGCCAACTGATGTCATTCAGAGCTCCTACCATATTTCTCTATCCGAACTAAGATTCCTGCATTACTATCACTAGAAAGCTGTCAATGTCCGTGCTTTTTAAAAAGAAAAGATACCACCCCTTCATAACCCTCCTCCCCATCCCCTTACTGTTTTTGCGGGAGTGGTGTAGGGTAGTGGGGGGTTATTAGAATTTCAGCAAGGGAACGATAATAGGTGAGCATCTACAGGCTGGGGAGAAATGTAGATTTGATGTATTAGTTGTTTACAGCTGACGTCTGGGTCCAAAACACAAAAAGGCACATTTAGCAAAAGAAAACTTATGAATATATGTGAACACCTCCAGTGTCTGGTGAAACGGGGCTTTATTTGAAAGTGAATTCTTCACCAGCATGACTTACTGTAAAATGTAACAACTTTCTCAGCACTTTGTATTTGCTTGGGAGGGAAATAAAAACACATTCTCTATTAAAGGGCTGCTATCTTGATCAGCCTTAGGGATTCCTGAGAGATCTTATCTCTGATGGGTTGTTTTAGATATATTTCACATGTAGCAATGGATTGAATTTGGGTAAAATCCATCAGGCTTATTCTCCACTATCTTACACCAGATCTATGCTACCACAGCACAGCCATTTCACACCCAGCACAGAAACTGGGAATTATGTCTTCTCCATTAAACTCAGCTGAAGCTTTTGATTTTTACTGTTATACAGGCTTGCAATGCTGGTGATCCCATTTAGGCGTAAAGCTTTTCTCTCCAAAAGCAATTTAATCTGTATTGTCATACCCAGAAATGCACACAGCAGGTGTTACCTATAAGTGCAGTTTCTCCTCCATTTTTACATGGATAAATAGTTCCCACCTATAAGAACCTATTATTCTCCTGTTTCTCTCAATCCCTCAGGGCACTTTTGTTTTTCCAGATTTATATGTGGTTTAAAGCCTGTAACACTCCTAGAGACCTGAGGAAAGTGTTAAAAAGAGGTTCCTCAAATCAACTTTGATGGAATTAAATATTAAAGCGGCACAGTGAACATATGCCTAAGACCTACCTATATGTCTGCGTAGAACAGCACTAAAGCCACAGAACGTGCTTTTCAACTTTCTTTACAACATAGGAGACGCATTTGTGTTACAAACGCAGCATTTCAAATCCCAAAAGCAAAAATACAACGGAAGAAATCAAGATGTGAAAGAAAAAAAAAGGTTATTTAACATACAGTTCACAAAAGCACTTCAGAAAAATAGTGGAGAGAAAATACTCAGAAAGCCAAACATTAACACAATTTCATGAAAAAGTCCTTACTGGGTTCATGGAAAAAGTAGATTACATTCAATGACAACTAACTATAGTTCTCACATAGCGTTTTGTTCTTGCAAATATATGTTCTAGCCTAAAGAAAAGGAGAAACATTATAATAATAATTGGATGGCACCAATTTCCCTTTACCCCCATAAGTATTTAAGCAAAGTTCTTATGTCATGGAGATGCTTCAACAAAGCATAGATCAGCCCATTAATTTGGTTCAACACTAGGAAAAGGCTGCGTTCGTGACATAAAGAATAGTAATCTTGACTTATATTGAGGAACTAAATGTTTTTGGATAGCACAATTACTAGTTTTTGGTCTCCACTTGCTGTCACGGGTCACTGAGCTATGACAAATATGAAGAACAGCTGTGACATTTGCCAAATCATGGGATTGTTTGGAGCTAGCAAACCCAGGAGAGATGTAAACTTACAGAGATGATGGAAAGTTTAAATGAAGTTAGTTATTTCAGCTGACTCTGTTTCCAGGAAATTCACATAGTTAAATTTGTTTCCAGGAAATGGAAATAAATGAAATGGCCCAGCTTTGTTTCAAAATTTGGATGTGTCTCCTCCCAGGCTGGAGAGAGTATTGCATTAGGTTCGTTGGTTTCTGAACTAACCCACAAACCACACACCACAAAGATATAAAATATCAAGTTAATTATGTAGCCCAGGGACATCTCTTTTTCACAGACCCTTGGCTGCTCAATAAGCTATCAATCTTTTTCTCCAGATGGTGCTGCCTCCATTCAGTTGCTCTATTGTTTCCTTCATTGTGCAAGTGGTTTCTTGATTAAAATTTGTCAACTGCCCTTCCCCTAAGCATTCTCCAAATTCAAATAATATCTGCAGTTGTTAAACGAAAAAAACAACAAACCCCAAAGACAAAAATACCCTGCTCCCAAACAAAGTCACTCACCAAAAATATTAAAGCAAGAATGAAAATGTTTTTTTTTTCTGTGTGTTCTCCCAGAAGACAGACGTAGAAGAGTTTATCAGTAATATGCCAAAGGCCAGATGTTTATCTGGCTGCCCTATGTGTGTCTCTGCACCTGCCTGCTCTCTGCTGTTAGCAACGTAGATAACTGAGCTATCTTAATTTTCCAGCTTTTACATATATGCATACAGTTTTAATCCTTAGATATTCCTTAAGCAAGCTATTTTCAAATGAAGCATTTCAGCTTGCATTGTCCCCCTAGTGACAGGGGACTATTTTCACCACTATCTCCACTACAAGTTCTCATCACTTTTCACCACTAGCTCTCATCAAGGCGTACCGGTAAAAGGTGAACTTTAGAAGATTTGTAGTCTTAAGCATTGAAAAGAAAACACTCGAAATGCAGAGGGTTCTCTAATTCGTATTGAAGTTTTTGGCATTTGAAATGCTGGAATGAAACCCTGTGAACAGCAAGTTTCATAAGAAGTCTTTGAGAATGCCGCGGTTCTGCTGAGGGAAGAAGTCTCAGGAGGACAGCTCTTACAGTACTGTGCCAGTACTGCCTCTAGTCTTGGCCAGACTGCACCACGAACCACAGGCATGTAGAGACTAACAGCACATGAAAAAAACCACATTTCAAACATTTTAAGACTAGAGAAGATGCGAAGTTGGATACTGGGGGAAAGTGTAGCCTTTTTTAATTTATCTACTTCAAATCCATCCATTCTTGTCTATGTTCACATTCCACTCTGAAGTGAAGAAGCCATGTGGCTATAACTTGCCTTTAAAATTGACAGCTCCAGGAAAACTAAAGAAAAAATTATGCAAATATTTGCTTCAAGACACATTTCAGATATATTTCACAAGATCTATGTTTGCAAAACTGGATGAATGAAGACTTTTTCACTGACATTCTCTACTTGAAGTTAAAGTACTGGTAATCGTTTCCTTTTTGCCAGTCACTGGGCATAAAATAAAAATATGAAACTCTCTTAATATACTATTATTACTCTACATATAAAGGAATTATAGCTTTTTAAGCAGACTTACTAAATTTATCTTCTCCTGTCCATATGATATATATATGTATATAAATATAATACTGCACAACTGTCAGAAATAGACCTTGGCAATGAAGGTAAAATATTTTACATTTGAAATGACAGAAGCTTGTGTTTTTTTGTTTTTTTTTTTCAAAATGCAGCTCCCATAGTTTGACGAACATTTCAGTGTGAAATTTAGACTCCTTAAAATCAGTGGTAAAAGCCTGATTGACTTCTTTCAGTCAGAAGTTCTCTTTTCTCTGCAAGACCTCTGTCAAACACTTTGCCTTCAATGTCTTATAAATGGTCCTAAATTCTCCAAATCAGCAACACTTGTTCACTCAGGTAAGGTTTCACACATCACAGGATTCACCTGTGCAACATGCATACAGGCCAGAGCCAGGAATTTGATTTTTCAAAGGTGTTTACAGACTCCAATTTGACTTTTCGTCAAGGAAGATCAAACCTTCTTTCTGTATTTGGAAGTGGGGAAACAGAACAGAAAGCCCTAAAATGGCAATGTATTTCCGAAGTCTTAGTTTGGTTTTCCTCTATCGCTTGGAACTTGTGGAAAACATGACTGGACATGTCATGAACACTTCACTTTCAAACGTAGCAGTACTGATACACTGTGCCATATGTAGATACATCAGCCGTGAGAAGATTGGAGGTCACAGGAGCTCAGTGAGCCTGAAGGGCATGATACTGTGTGTGCCGTGGTACAGCTGGGAGCTTCTGTTGGAAGCCCGCTTTTGGATCCTGCTCCAGAAAGAGAGATGCAGACATGTATTTCTTCTATCCCAGTTCAGCCCTATTTCTAGAACTGTAGGTAATAATCTGCTGTCCTTTTAAAAAAGTGACCTTTTATGGTGTTCCCAGTTTTTCGGGGTTCCACTATCAAGTAAATCTATTCCCAGAAAGTACCTATAAAATTTCATTATGTGAATTATTTTGATAGTCACTATGCAACCATGTTATGTGCTGGCTCAAATTTATTTTGAGGTGTTCTGAGGGGCCTGAACTAGCTTCTTCAGTACATCTGTGAAGGTCTGATTTGCTTCATACCAGCTGATCTGAATACCAGCAACAGTCTGACAAGGGAAACACGGAACTCTTGTCAAAAAAGCAGATTAACTCGGACAGCGTCGTGCTTCATCCACGACACTGGTGCTGAAAACAGTTTAAAAGAAAGGTTGGAAGTGTACACAGTACTGCTACACTGCAGTGGGTCTGTACCTTTAGCTCTGCTTCTTCCAAAGACTAGGAAATATTTCACTTTTAAACGTAGATTTCAGGCTTGCTCCCAGCTTTTGTCTTGTGTTAAAGTAAGTGATATATTTTACCCTTCCGTGTCCTTCCCACGAATTCCTAAGCCATTTATTCTGTAGCATACTAGACAAAGACTTGATGCTCAAAAGAGCAGTTTATGCAATTGTTAGCCCTTTAAACAGACAGAGGCCTGAAAGCTCAAAGGCTTGCAAAGCCTGATTGCGGTCTGTGCCTTCAATTTGCACAATGGCAAGAATAAAGGATATGAGACCACACTAGCAAATGGATCCTGAGAGGTCCTGACATGTTTGTTTCCAGCCAGATTTTCAAAGGCTCCTATACAGGGGGGTAGGATGGAAGATATTGTCTGAAATGTCCAAGATTACAAGTTGCAATAAGAAATCACAGGAACTAGAACAGCCTGCTGTGAAAATCCAGCCAGCACAGAACGGATTAGCCTTTTAAATGAAACAAACACAACCAGAAGCATATTATTCCAACCCCAAAGTTCCTGCAGCATACACATTTAACAAAAATCTATCTCGTGAAATTTTATTTACATTTCCAAAAGAAGCGCATCATTCAGTTCTGAAAATGGACTTATTTTACTGTTTCTATGGCAACTGTTTGCCTTTCAGAGCTACCAAATGAAATGAATAGTGAAAAAACACTTTGTATGGTAAATTGATTCCCTGTTCTTCATTCCATATATGTAGCACTGCTTCACTTAGAGATGCTTAGTGGTTTAGCTCTGTCATGTTTCTAAATAGATATTTGTACTGGTTTCGTATAGAACACTAATCCTAAACCATGAACATCTGAGGCCTTAGTAAAACGCTTTTAACATGTTTTAGATTCATGTCTATAAAAAGTCTAAATTTTGATCACATCATAAGTCAAAATGTCTTTGTGGACCACCCATCAAACACCCTGATTTTTAAAACATTCTGATATTCTTGGTGGGGCCATACATTGTCCATTTCTGAGCAAACATTAAAACTAACTAGTTATTCTGTACAGGACTACACAAATGGAGTATTGCTGTGGCTGCTGCGGTCTAAAGGCACAGAAGAAAAAAGTATTAGAAACCATGTCCTTTTTTTTTAACTTAGAAAAGCTGAAAGGTATGCAAACACTTCCCCATGTCTGAAACAGAACCTGCAGATTCAATAGCTAAACTAGGTTACATAATTTGTTTTTCTCTGAAGTGGATGTGATTTTTATTTGTGCTTTCTACGGGATCCTATTTAAGTTACCTTGAGTTTCTTTTCCATTTGTCACATCATTTAACACAGAAAAGTCCTCAAAAAAGTGGTGGTTATTCTTCTCTTTCTGCAGTTGTTCTTCAAGTGCTCCATGATCCCATTATTTTCTACAAGTTCAGCTTAACAGTTGGACTAAACTTTCCTGTCTTGTATCCCTGTCCCATTCTTATGGTGAAAGGCCAAGGGTATTTTAGATCTCGGTAGGAACATTAAACAGAAGAAAGAATTCAGCCAACAGGCTTTAATTGAAAACTGCCCCAGAAAGAAACTGAGGAAACTGAATCACAGTTTCTACGTTTTCCTCTTCACAAAATAGCCAATTTGCAAGGTTTCAGGTGTGGGACGTTTGAGGGAAGATGAATGAGGTAGCAAATTTACATGAAGAACAACTCATTTTGGAGAAGGGAACTCTTCTTGCACACTTGTGAATTGATAAACTGGCGTGTGACAATGCTATTTTGCAGATATTTTTCTCCGCAGAGTCAAACATATATAGGCAAGAATACGTACATCAGAAGTGGGTACATCACTGAAGTTAGCTCACACATCTTTAAATGTGCCATAGGATCGCTAGTCAGGACCTAAGAAATCCCTGCCTCGAATAGGTAAAAGATATTGAAGTTTCAGGTCTCAGTCCTCAATTGAGAAGAATGAACTTGAACTTAAATTTCCAATGTCCCAGTCTACTGCTCTGGCTATTGACTTTCACGCTGGAAGTATCACCTTGTCTAAAACTTTCCCCTCCCCATATGAAACAAATGTAAAAGCACGTTCCTTTCAACAAGAGGTTTGAATTTCAAGAAACTACCTTTTTATAAAGGGTGTAAGTAATTGCTACCCTTAGGAAATCAATCTATTTGGACTTCCTTCTGTTTCAATAAATAACAGGGTACTGAGAATGCAACGTGTAGTTGAAACAACATATTGTCATATGTGATTTCTTGTGACTA
Source organism: Cnemophilus loriae (assembly GCA_013397755.1). Classification (NCBI taxonomy): domain Eukaryota; kingdom Metazoa; phylum Chordata; class Aves; order Passeriformes; family Corvidae; genus Cnemophilus; species Cnemophilus loriae. The sequence goes on along the minus strand of VZTF01000976.1, from coordinate 891,351 downwards.
TAAAAAAGACCCAGATTCTTAATTTATTATCTATCTGGGAGAAAGAAAAAAAAGCATTGTATTTACGTATGCTTTTGTAAAGACCATCCCTTTTTGACAAAGCCAAATAACAAAGGTCTCCACTACTTTGCATACAAAAATGTTGTTATTAAAATTTACCTAGAAACTATGCCTTCTCACTGAAAGCTCACTACCAAAGTTTTAAGTCTGGTACATACCTCAGGCTTGTAAACAGCCTGAGAGGTGAGGAGCTCGTTAGGAACATTAGCTGGCTCACTAGACAGAAATTAGGGTCTTTTTATCACTATTGCTATGGGCCACTCCTCTGTGTTGTTTCACGAAACACTGTTAGGATGTAGCCCTAGGGACAGTGCCCTGCAAAACACTGCATCAAACACTCACGCATCAGCAGTGACTGCTGAATTAAGCCGGGCAATAGCCAATAATACCATTAACCACAAAAGGCTGATTTTTGGAGCTCTGCAGGGGAAAGCACGCTCCATGAATAATGAGATATTGTGGAGTGGGCTGTAAATGCACTGTAACCGCCCCATCTGCTGGTGCGGGCTCAGGCTGCACACAGACGCCCTGGAAACTTCCAGCTCACACTGAAACAGGTCAGTGCTTTGGCTGGTGTTTGTGCCATGAAACATCTGGGTTCAGGCATGGCTCAAGAATAGCCCTGGCCAGGTCAGCCCTGGATCACCGGGCAAGAGTGCAGGGGGAGAGAGTGCTGACTGCCTGTTTTGTTCCCAAACCCTGGCAACGTCACCGACTGCTCATTAGCAAGCAATTTCATCTGTATGCATAAACAACTGTGGCATCTCCACCTTCTGAGGGATGCAGCATGTGGTGAGCATGATGCAATGAAATACCAGCACTGATCAGCTCCAGCCCACTGATGTGCCAGCCAAGTCACTCACGATCTATTAGCAATGTATCGTGACTATAGTTACTACTGCTTATAGCAGCATTACTATTAGAATTATTGCAGCATTCCCTAATAACTACTGCTAAATAAATTTATATGGCATATTATTATGTAATAACTGACCTGAAGTACAGAGAAACGACGGGAGAATATTAAAAACTTATCCGTATACTACCTCAGGGGGAAATCACGATGTTTGGATGTTTGTGATTTTGTCTGACTTTTGTCAGTTAAAGTGAGAGGCAATGACCCATAGAAGACTAGAAGACCACAGTCATGTTTCTTCTCTGCTTCATTCTGGCCAAAATTCCCTGTCACAAACCCAGATCTTACTTCGTATGCTTCCCATTATGGAAGTTCCACAAAGGTAGTTCATGTGCTGCTGATTATAAGCACAGGATAATTATAAGCCAGTTCATACTTCTATGTTATGAATATGTTCCATTGCTTTGTAAAGACACAAATGTATGGTACAAGTAACATGAAAGCAAAGCCCTCCAAACTTGAAATTCGCGGTTGCAGGATTTCATTTTGTTCTAAACAAAAATAAAAGCAAAGGTGGTGGTTGTTTGCACTCCTGTCTTCTCCCTTTCCCTGAATTGCTCATAAAACTGAATTCTTTAAAACTTAATGTTGGAGAATGCTGTCTTTGGAACATTAACACTGTGTCACCATTTAATTCTGTTCTATTTCAGGAAACAAATATCAAGTGAGCTTATTTTGCTCTCCAGCCATCACTAACTAGTTAAAATATCTTGAGCTAAGCATCAAAGTACTGCTTTGCAACTCAAATAGGACACATAAAAAGGTTTTAAGTAGTAACTGAGGTTCATTACAATAAAAACACAGTATAGAATATTGAAAAATACAAAACATGATGGTCTATAACAGCAAAATACAACTTGCACCTATTTGGTAAAGACTGCCTTTTCTGATCACAAAACTCTTGGTGGAAGTGTTAGAACTCTTCCCTTCAAACCTTCAGGTAAAAACAGGATTTTTTCTCCCCCGAATTTCCTCATTCTACTCTGCAACACCTTTCACACATCAAAAAAGTCCTTTCAGCAATGTAGCCTAACATGCAAATTTTTTGCCTTCTTGTAGAACTCAGTGAGCTATGGGTATGACTTCAGTGAGCTACAGGTATGACTTCAGTGAGCTATAGGTCTTCTCAGTCTATCATCTGGGACAGTGATATTAGAGGAGAAAAAACCATTTACCCTGTTAATTTTGAATTAAATTCCTCCCATTGAGATACCTTAGAAAGCACCTAAGTACTTCTGCACTTTAAATTATTGAAACTGAAGCTCCTGGAGTATCTTCAGGACTCTTACAAATATAACCATATTGACAGGACCACTGAATGAAAAGGCTTTGATGAATCAAGTCTAACATTTTGTGGCTTTTTTTCCCCCTCATAGAGATAAGCACTTTGGATTTGTCTTTTTTGCTGGTGGAGTTGCAGTTAACAGAGATGAATAAATGTGCACTGGACAGGCACCACCTCACCCACCCCCATGTAGCTGCTTGGTCCTACACCATCCACACCTGGGGCTTTGGACCCATCTTGGCCAGTGCCACCAACCCTGCTCTTTCCACTCCTCCAACCACATGACTGCTCATCTAGGCTCCTTCCAGTTCATTCATGTTTTGTGAAGATAGCATGAGGATAGCATGACACAGATTTTTCTATTATGATCAGCAGCCTAAAAAGTCACAGCTTTGTAAATCTGACTAAGCTGCTGTTCTTACTGCAGAACCCTCAAAGTTTCTAAGGCACCTTTGAGGAGCGGCTGTCCGGAACACATGGAAGCTTATCAGGTCTAAAACATGAACTTCTGAAGTTCATAATGGGGTGCTACTGATTTTAATGGGGAGAAACCTAAGCCTGAAAATTAGAGTGTTGTGCAGGCCAGCAGTGAAGTCCCTTTTTGGTTCCTTGGGTTTTCTAGATGAAAAAAGGATAGAAAAGATGATTAAAAAATATAAATTAACTTTGGTTAGTCTCTGAATTTTTGCTTCCTTTTCTTTCTTCTCTCATGGTTTATTTTTGCTGTCATATATTGCCTTGATCCTCCAAGTGCAACAAAACAATGTATGAAACACCACAAAAAACCCCAAAAAACAAACAAAAAAAAAACCAAACAAAAAAACAACCAAAAAACCCAAAGGAAAAGAAATCCCACACAACGGGCATTAATACGGTGACAGAATTTGTACTGATGCGTGAAGTTGGTCTGTGAAGAATTCTGCTTCCTTATAAGAGTGAGAGAATACCTTTTAAGGTGTCTCTTTCTCAGTCTTCAGATATGTATTCTTTCGTTACATGTGCAGAAAAATGTAGAGGAAATGCCTACATTTGAGGACAGCTGACTAAAGTTTCCAGAGATGAACATCTTACCAATGAGACCTATTTACATATGAAAAAAGCAGTACTGACATACAGGATCCACCCTGCACCAAATGCAAACTCTGAGCGCAGCACAAATTAGAACTATTAGAAATAGTGATTTGAGAGGTACACCAAAGGATTAAAAGCTTGATCCAAAGGACACTGAAATTGATAACAAGGCCTACGTACACTGCAATGGGCTTTTGACTAAGTATTGCTGCAATTTCATCACAGAGAATGGTTTTTTTTCACCATGGCCCTCTGCAGGCATCTGTAGCTGCAGCTGTGCAACTCTCCGGATTTTTGTCTTATAGAAATCCACGCTAATCTTCGGTTTAAGTTTATCACCTCAATTCAGACTTTACAACTTGTGCTACCCCCAAATCTTCCCCTTCTCTCAGGACCTACGTTCTACTATACTTTGCACTAAGTCCTTCATCCCTGAGTTCTCACTGCAGCTTCATTGCAAGTAGTCAAATGAATTTGTTCACATCCTAGCAGTCTTCACTTTATGTGTGTTAATGGAGAGCCTGCAGTCGCAGGTTGGCACTAACCCAGCTGAGCTCTTCTTCACCACTTCCAGCCACTGCTGCCAAGTTGCACGAGGCGAATGGCAATGCTTGTGAGTTGTGCTAGCAACTAAAGGAAATAGGAAGTCTTTGAGTAAACTTGATCTGGAGGTTAGCTTGAGGAGAGCACAGTATTTCGATTTTCTGAACAGTTGTACTGTTCCAACAGTCAATCTTCATGAGAAGAAAATCTGAACCACCATATTTCTGAGGGAATGAGAACTACTCACGCCAGCATCAGACCTCTCTGTAGATGGATGACTCCCTCAGCAATGATGCTTCAAGGTTCAGTCCTGCTCAAAGCGGGGAAGGCTAAATGCAATCCGCTGTCGTGGACAATAACTTTTAATCTTCCTTTCTCTCTGGACTGGCAAAACTTGATTGTATAATGTGCTTGACTAACAATTTTGGGTTTAGGAAATTCATGGCCTGAAGTCGTGTCAGCAGAGGTTTAGGATGGATATTAGAAAAAGGTTCTTCACCCAGAGAGTGGTTGGGTACTGGAACAGGCTCCCCAGGGAAGTGGTCACAGCACCAAGCCTTGACAGAGTTCAAGAAGAATTTGGACAATGTTCTCAGGCACATGGTGGGACATTTGGGGTGTGCAGGGCCAGGAGTTGGACTCAGTGATCTTTGTGGGTCCCTCTCAACTCAGTGTATTCTGTGGTTCTGTTGTTTAAGAGATTTAGATTCTTTGCTTTGACCAATTCAGAGAAAATCTGTCCCGTTTGAATTGTTCAAGAATATCTGGGCCCTAACAATTGCACTTTTTTGTTTAAATAAGAATCATCATCTACATTGTTTTAGTCTCTTTAACTGAGTGGCTAACATTGAATGGAAATAAAGCAAACCATCCTCAAGGTGACAGCTTACACTTGCATCAATTCTGATGAGTAAAATCATGTATTTGCGCAGTCATTCCTGAAATATACCTAGGAAATGAAATTGTTCGCCCAAGTTAGCACTAGCAGTGAAAGAACAACAAGCACCCTGGTCAGCTATTGAATATGGGACTATGTGAAGTGGTCAGTATCTGTCCTGAGGTAAAGATGATGGAGCAGCATAACTCTCCAAGAGAGCCAGCCTAACCGCTCCACTCTGCAGTACTACCTCAGCTCCTGTTGTGACATTATTCTCTAAAACCTCATAGTACTCTGTAACCCAGGTAATTTAGCAGGCCTGACAGAAAATGCATGTTTTCCTTTTCTGGTTCTGCTGCATACTTCATTTTCTTATGGCCCATTTTAACAGCCCTTTCAGCTGCATTTAGTCTTTTGAGAAGTCAGACTGATTTTTATTCTGGCCACTAGACACTGCTCAAGATCATACATTATGGACAGTACTTCACTGTTGTCTAAGCCACTGCTGTAGCGGTGGCTGTTTTGTAGTGCAAAAGCCCAGCTGTCTGCTGCTATGTGATAAGTGCTAAAAATGGTACATTGCAATCCAAGCTACTGTAGCGTTATAGCCAAAAGAGGATTACAAATGGCATGGCTGCTGTAAGGAAGGGCTATATGCAGCTGCACATATGCACTCCAGTGATTCTTATCATGGGAGTGGAGAATGGCATTTTCACTTTTGAGAAATACTTCTCTCCAGAGTGTACTACTGCTACCTTGCTGCCAATTACTGCTTCCTGGCGATGAACAGAGACCATATGCTTTTAGGCTGCGACGTTTGATTAATGACTCTAACACAGAGTCACCTGAGGAAAGAGTGGTGTCATTAACGTGAGTAAAAAGAAGTCAATAGCTGTAGCATTGTCTCTCCACAATATTTTGTGGGAAAGCGAGGGAAGGAAGTGAAAGGAATTAGAGCTGGAGAATAATGATCATAGCTGTCTTTAGATGGCTCCCCAGAGGGGAGGCATTTGACAGCTTTTGCATGGATGGGGCTATTCCCTTCCCCCATGCAATAGCCTCCATCTGGTTACATCTCACTGAAGTAGGCAGAATCCCTGCAAAGAGGGAGATGACATCCAGAGGCAAACCAGGGAACATCTGAACAGAAACATTTGTAGCCTTGTAACCTGGACCTCTGACAAGGCCATAAGTGCAGTACTGCTCATGGGAGACGCTGAGAGCATCAGGATAGTCTTGGAGGGGTTGGGACTGATGTACAGCCCTGCTGCTCTGCTCATGGCCTGACCTTTCTGGTAGTTTTAATGACTCAGCTTTAACAACTGAACAAGAGAAAGAAGTAAATAGAAGCAGGAGAATTATTAGCATCTTTATGTAGCAGACTTACTTCATGTACATAGGGTAAGAAGCATCAAGCATGAATGTAGAAGTTTGATTTATTAATTGAGTTTGATAAATGCAGACCAGAAGTCACAATTTTACTAACACGCGTTCATCCAGCTTCCAATGAAGCCAAACAGGTGAGAGACAAAAGGAACTACCTAAAACCAAAATGGGTCTGAAAAACTGCAGAAAAATTACCTTCTTCTTTTCATCCAGCATTCTCTCATTCACTACAGAGTACAGCTTACACAAATATTTGGATCAGTGTATTACACCTGAGCCCCAGTTGTATCTTATTTTCTGCAAGATACAAGAAGCCTGTGTGAGGTTCACAGCCTGAACCACGACAGATTTCTGAGGGCCAAGTTTTATCTCTAAGACTCATTTGTTTGCTTGTTGTTATAAATACTTTAAGTCTTTGATTTGAGCTCAGACCTTCCATATAAACATGCTGTGCTTTTTGACCTCAAATTGCTTATAATTTCAGAACATAAATGACCGAGGAAGAAGAGGAACTGACACAGAAACATTGTTTAATTCTCAGCTTTTTGTTCTAAGAGCTCCATTCCATAGAAAAACTATGGATAACAAATGTAACATCAACCTGAATATTTCATGCTTCCCAAATAGAGAAATGCCATATACAATCATTCAATGTCACACAAAAGACTGAGCAACCTCACAAAAAGCCTGACCAACAGCAAAAACCATCTTCAAAGAGTTGAACTGAGAAAGAAAAATTCTTCAGAGAAGCATAACCCAGATATCATAATAGAAATGAGCACAGAACAAAACTCGAGGTTTGCATTTTTGTCCTCCTAGCTTGGATGACAGTTTGAAAAAACTTACCTCTGAGGCAACTAAGATTTAGGACCAAAACTCATGAGAGCAGCCATCAATCTTTCTTCTCTCTGAACATTGCCTAAAGACTTGATAGTCAAAGCATTCATGTCCCAGTTATATCCAGTACTAGAGACTGTAAAAGAAAAAGATCTGATGGCACAATTTGATTGCGACAATATGGTCTTCTTGGAAATACAATAAAATGATCACAGATTACAAAATAAATGTCAACTGTTTAGTATGACACAAAGGCATTTAAGAAGTATCTCCAAATGTCAAACTCCTGTTATTGCCTTACAAGTTAAAATTAATTGAAGGAAAAAAACTGCGAATAAGGTTTGTAGTCTGGTTATGAAAAGGGCGTGGGGACAACATAAGTTTAAGGACAGAGTTGTAGCACTGACCTGAATTCAGGAGAAAGTAAAGCAAGGGAAGTAGAGCATCATTAATAGCTCGCATGGTGCAGCTCTTCAAAACAAAATCCTTTGATGCCAGAAAGCAGAATTGAGGCAGGCAAACTGGGGAGCCCTGCCAAGATGGTCATGGACCTCATTAAAGGGAGAGGCATCAGGAGGTAGGTGCACTATAATTTGGAGGATAATTTATAATTACCCTTTATTTTGAAGAGAAGCATGCTACAGACAGGTCTTTTAAATTAGGCAGTAACAAAAAATAACACAGAAAATATTCTAGAAGGATGACAGCAAGGAACAGCTCCAAAGTTCAAGGATCTGATCTGCCCCTCTGCATCATCTCCTAAGATTCTGCTTGTCAAGATCCTCAATGCAGTAGCTCTGTGGCTGTGTAACCCCCACTAAACAGTACAAAAGGGAACAATTTCATTCTTTTATAGATGTCCCCATGCAGAAAGATATGTGTAACCAGCTTGAACTACAGGATCTTCTCCTAAGCAACAAGATGCACATCTAATCTCACTTTATCACTGCTTTTCCCACAGTTAGACAGGGATTAGGGGATCTCAGACAGGCCATCCACTAGAATACCCTAATGACAGGAATTTTGTAAAATGGAAAATGTCACAGGTTCTCCACTACAGCCATGAAGAAAAAATACTTTTTGCTGTGTTTTTGTTTTATCAAGAGATGTATTTATTTCCAAGAGTTGTACTGATGTATCTGTCTGTGTGTGCTAACAGGGAGGCAATCCTCTCAGGCATTCAGGCAGTGCATGGAGATTTTAATTGTCAAGGAAAAGTACTTCTCATGCTACATAATGCATCAAAGATTTGGTGCACTCTTTATTTTACTCTAGGATGATAATAGGGGATTTTTTTTTTTTTAAGCAGTCACTGAGGTCAATGGTTGATCTGTAAATCAGCCCATGTAAATATTCCCAATATTTAGCTCTTTAAAATTACATCCAGCTAATGATATATTCTGAGGCTAGAAGTTAATTGTTTCCACAATCTAGAAATGCAGAAACTGCCATTATTTCCTGAAAATCGTTTTTATACTTTGGATATTATACTCAGTGTCAAAAAGACTATGATTTATGTCAGGCATGCTGTACATTCACCTCAGTGCTCTCCTCCCACGGAACAAAGCCCTCACTCAGGAAAAGAAAGTAAATAAAAAGGATGTGCACAGCTGCCTTCCTGCCCTTGGCAGAGAGACATAGAGGTAACAATGCTTGCCAAAAAGTGATTGGCCTGATGGGGTAATGGAAAAAAAAAATTGGTCAAAACTATTTCTCCAGTTTTCCAACCACAGGGTCTCCTTCAGAAACCTCAAAGCCTCATTTACTCTTTTTCCATTTTATGTGAGAAAAAATTCATGAGGCTCATGAGACTTATAATAATAAGTTAATTAAGATGAAAAATAAGACTGAAAAGCTTTGCAGACTTGGTTCAGATTGTCTTTCTATATCTAATTTATCTAATCCCCTTTGTCCAAGGAACTGAACTAAAATTTTCTTGGGATCAGTTATTTCACTCTTTGGGTCAAAAGACACAGCAATTACCATTTTATTGTTTCCCTTCCTCCTCCACTATTCACTTAGGGCTCAGTACTCTGGAACAACAAAAATCAAAACAAAATCCATTCAAAGTTTTTTGAACCTGAAAGACTAAAGTGTCATCTAACTTCAAAGCTGATTCACGTTAAAGCAGGATAAAACTACGGCCCTTAAAGCTGGAGCAAAATACCAAACACACAGAAGTCTGAGTTTTTATAGAGTCAGATGAAGCAGGCTCAGCTTCCATACAAATCCCCGAACTTTGTATTTCCAGGAGGGCAGGTTGGAAGCCTTCAGATTTAACAGAGACTCACTAAAGGCAGTGAAGTAATCGAGTTTTGATGTAAGTACAAAAAAATAATACCAGTGGCTAAACAAAAACAAATATACCACCCCCCCCCCCAAAAAAAAAAAAATCACTGTTTGTAAAATACTCCAAAAAAAAGAGAATTTTATAATCCAAACTGAACATTAGAACTCAGGCAAAGGACAAAAAACCCAAAACTTCTTTTCCATTGTAGAAATGCTATGCATACCTGATAAAGAGATGATGAACATCATTCCTAAGAAAGATCACCAGTGTTTAAAACCGTGTGAAAATGCATATTCTGTGAAACTCAGTTACCAAGTTTCTCCTTCCTGTTGTTTATACTGACACCTTTCTTCTGTCCCTCCCTGACTTCCTACAAAACATATTTAGAGCCAGAGTGGATTCTGGTCTGTAAGACATCTAACTTTATCCTAACCAGACAGCCCATCTCAGAAAAAAATTAAAATAATCTAATAAGTAAATTACAGTAATAGTCATTTGGAAGTTGCAACATGCCAAGAGTCATTACAAAGAAGGACTTGATATTGTACAGTTTTCTCATTTTAGGAGACACAGGAAATAACTGACTCTGTGTTGTGTGGGCTCAGATATGAGACACATATACTGTCAGCAACTTTAATTATGTTTCAGGGTTCATTAAATTCATGAGGTGCCTATGATCTGACTGCTCTTTCCTTTGGCATCTGTGAAAATCTGCCTCTAGCTTCATACTGATAAATCTTTAGCAAACTTTGCTAAAGTTTTATCAATATAGAGTTAGATTCAAGACTTCCCAACAAATTTTTGATAGAATATTACAACTTAGAGGCCTCAGACTCACTTCTGCTGTCATTTTTACCACTGGGCATGAAACGAGAGCCCTTGGGGATATGAGAAAATCCCATTATCAGTTGTGTTTCACTCACTGTACATAGCCCAAATGCAGCTTGCATATCACGACAAATCAACAAATCTAACTCAATCTCCTGGCCTTGACTGGGTGATCACTGCAGAACTGGATTAGACAGGTTACATTTTGATAAAACTTTCTCACCTCATACTCTTTTATTAACTTTTCCTTTACTAAAGTTTGACATCTCTATATAGAAGACAGATAACGTGAATGTCCTTCATCAACCTCAATTCCAGGCTTGACTGAAACTACCCCAGAGGACTGTGTTTTTTACAAGTTAGAGGAGCATGGACCCTGAAAATAAAGCAAAAGCAAACCAAACCAGAAAACAAGCAACCCTTTCTTGAAAAAACAATTACTTTGGATCACTCTATCCACATTTACTGTGTATTTGTTTTGAAAATATACCAAAGGGGACATGGTTACTTATGCCAACATTGCCAAATGCTTAATTGCACAAATGCTTCCATCTGGAGGAAGGAAAGATTTAGAGGCTGTTTAGCCAAAACAAATTATATTTTAATTCTGAGATGTGAATGCGTGTGCCTGGGAGGTCTCAGCTGGAAAGTCCAAAGAGCTTTTCAAATGTGGGAGCTCCAACAGCTTCTGAAGTGGACTGATAGGCTGACTGCAGGAGCAATTACCAGAGACAGTGGGCCAAACCTTCCTCAGTTCATTTCCTCTGAAATGTGGCTGGATTCCTGGCACAAAAGCTTCCACTCCCTTGCCTGGGGCTGTGATAGTCTCCAAGGAGTTCTGGGCCCACAAATAGAAAACATTTTCATCTTCACAACCGGCCATCAACATGTAGTGCATTGTATTTTAAAGAACCTCTATTATTTCAGACAGGATCACACTCTACACAGCCAAGAATCATTTACTGTAACATTCTGATATGTATTATGTAGACAGAATGCATCTTAGTTTAGATATTTCTAGCACCAAGTTTAGGCAAAATGCTAAGCATTTCTTCTGAAATATTTCAAAACAAGTATGGGAGTTCACAGAACTAAAAAAAAAATCTGTTGCAGAATGTTACAATATTTAGGCATCAGGCATATTGCAGCTAACTATATATTTTTGATGCAAAGCAGACTTAAATGAGAGAAAAGATTGCCAACACTGTTCATCTTGAAACAACCTCCTTTCAAAAACAGTAGACAGCAGAGAAGTATTACACTTCCCTTTATACATGTAGGGAAGTCAAGGCATGAACACGTACACAACTTAAAATATACCCTATATACCAGTAGCAGATTCAAAAGCAGAACTCATGTTTCCTGATAATGATTCCTGTGCTACTTAGTGTAAAAAAATCCCCAAAACCCACAGCAAAACCCAAATTAGCCAACCCAGGAATATGCATCTAGTTAGAGGTCAGACTAAATAACCTGCAGCTGGCATAAATGAGTATCCCTGAAATGAGCAACACTACTTTGTTCAACAGATCCTGCGTTTGGATTAAGCAGCTTTTAGGGGCAATACTGGCAGGATGACACCCAAGCTGACATCTCTAGCTAAGGATCGGATCTGCTTTCAGGTTCAAGTAGTAAAGAGTCAGAGCCAGAGGAGAGGAAATGAATTAGTGAATGGAAATGCTATGGTAATATTGACTTCTAGAAAGAGCGTATTTTAGTGAATTTGAGATCAACTCGCATCATCACTCTGGCATTAAGCTGGGCCATTGGAAAGGAGCCGCAAAACCTTTAGACGTCAGATATTGTGTCTCTGCCACTCATTTTTATTTTGTTTACAACTTACGGGAGATTTTTTTTTTTTTTTTTTTTTTATTCTCCAGCTCATTCCATCTTTCGAAGTCTTTGTTACTATGGAAACAATTACAGAGTTGGTCTGCTCACAGCCTAGTGATATGTCGGAGCAAAAAAAATAATAAGGAAAGAGTTTGGGGCAAAAATTATTTCGAATTGAAATCATAAAGCAGTGTAGGACAGTCTACTGCCTCCCTTTTGGCTCTCTAATTCACTGCTGATAAAATCAGAAAGGTTAGTTTACCCAGTTTAAATAGGTGCTTTTGCCTGAAGTGAATTACAGGAGTACTGGCACAAGCACTTAAACACAAACACAGAAAACAGGGTAGTGCCACCTCAGTATTTGGAAATGACCAGCAGCTGGGCACAGCGGAACCTTCTGCTGGAGAAGGACCTTAATGGACTTTGAGGCATGCTAGTATAAATGTTACAAACTAGCAAAGTAAATTTGCTGTGGACTGTTCTTCGGGATTCACACCAACAAGCAAGAAATGGCTCAGGTCCATGTTACAATTTTTTAAAAATTTTCACAATAAGGCAGCTACATACTTACTGCTCATAAAGGGTGGTGTCCAGACAATGTGACTTCCAGAACCAATGCAATGAACCTTTTTGGAGAAGCACCTGTTGACCCAGGATGAAGTCACATCAGGGGTATTCTAACAGTTTAACTAAATAGTGGTTTGCACTTCAGAACACAGCATTGTTTAATTTTTTTTTAGTATCGTTGTCATATGGCATGTAGCCATAGAGCACAACAACCCTGATAAGTATCCTGAAAAGGGCCAAGGAGCCCGCTGAAAAACTAGTCCCTAATTGTTTTTTTTTTTTTACTGTTAGCTCTCTAACCAGCTCAGTTCCGAACTGCTCCAGCCACCTCCCCCCAAAACTAATACACTACAGAAAGAGCTAGCTTTAAATTCTGCATATATGATCCAGTCAGTTCACATGATTTTGAGGCCAGGGATTTATCTGTGTCTCTCCTTCCTTCAGTGAAGTAGATATAGCCATGCCTTCTCTATCCCAGGAGCCATCAGAACATCTGTGTATATAAGTACTCAGCTCTTCCCCAGGGCACACAAACCCATCTGCTTACATCCCAAAGAAAAGCAACCATTGAAAAACCTGGTCACAGACAGAAATTCAAACCTAGCTCTTAAATGAGCATGAGGTGCACCCTAGGGAGCCACAGACTCAAAGAGAAAGCTGGAAAGGTATTTTGCAAGAGAAGCTGGTTTTGCGCAGTAGCAGCGAGATCCTGCTTCAGCTGTGGAGAACTGAAGGATGAGTTCACTGGATGAAACCCTGCGGTAATATTGCAGTACATCTACTACATAATTGGCTGCTATAATTGGTTTACTTCAATGAGAAGATATTACTAGGTGCGAGATGGCTATAATATCAGATTCTTTTCATATGAAAAGGAAAGAAATCATTTATTTACTGTCAGTTGATTATTTCAGAGTTTTTTAGCTGTCTGACAAGTACTTGTTTATTTGTAATATGTGGAATGATGCTTAAGAAGACAAATGTATCAAATTCTGTTTTCTCTCCATCCTAGTATTTTTCTCCACTATAATTTCTCATGGTTCAGCATTAAAACAAACACTTTTTCGAAGATGCCTTTCTGCAGAAGTATACTTTCTTACTTCATTTCAGAACTGTCTGCTCAAAGGCAATGGATTTTTAGATGTATTTATCATCTTCCACTATATATGCCACTTTTTTAAAAGTTTTTCTTCATTTTTGCTATCTTCTACTCAGGAGGAAATCCCCTGAGCTTTCCTGCAATACTCTAATATACTGAATCTTATTAACTAGTGATACTTTTTTCCTCCCAGAAGAAGAATTGGTTCATTAAATCCACTTTGACTTCACTGTGAGTTTGGACTGAATAAGAAATATAGATATGAATGCTGGTAAAATATGGAAACACTGCAGAAATCACTTCCTCTGTGACTTTAAGAGGTAAGTGAAGTTCCTCATTAGAAGAAAGTAACTTTTGGGTTGGTGTTTTTTATATTTGGTGTTTGACAGTCCAAATATGCAAATGATGCCTTGGACAGCAGGCAGGAGCAATTCCAGCATGCTTCTCAAAAATGCAAAAAGGCACTGAAGGAGGTGGGTACTCTTCACATAATTCCATTTTTTGCACTGATCAAGAGAGGAACAACTGTGGAAAAAAGTTCAAGGAAACAGATACACCAAGGAACCAGTTCAAGATACAACCTGAACTTCTCACTGCTTGTAAGGATCCAGTCAGGGTGCTCTGCAGAGGCTTCATCACAGCCAATGGTGGATTTGCTGCCACACATTAAAAACCGTAGAGCCATATATGCTTTCCTTGTTGGAGAGCCACAGCAACAAACAGTTGCTTTGGAAATAGTTCTAACAGGAACAGATCCTTCTTGCTGAGGGTGGGATAGCAGTGTCAGAATTTTAAAGACTGCATAACTCATAAAGATCTAGAAAGTTCCACCAGTACAAACAGTCTGTTCTGGTAGGTGAGGTGAGCGTCTTTCAGTGTCAGTTTCATCCTTACCAAAAGGACTTTATGTGATTAGATTGCATACAAAATCAGACGATCCTGATTTTATTTCACAGTGAATGAAAATGTAACAATTATGAAAAAAGTCAAATTTGCACATTTACATATTCCATGTAATCAGGAGAAATAGAGGCATATACAGAAGAAGTGAGTGGTATCACAGACTCTGTATGACTTGTATTATTCTTGTGTGACATTTCAGTACACTTTCTCTGAATTAAATTAAAAGTCATGAAATTATTTCAATGAACTTCATACATAGGAAACATATTTCTGCATGGAAATGCATACTTTGCTTGAGAAGGGATCCTTATCTTGATAAGTAACACTTTGGATATAAGATGAGAACTCTCACAGCACCTGTGTCCTCCCTGTAGACTACAGCAGGTGCCTGGAGGACCATGCTGGGTTAGATGCCTAGCTTTTAGTGGCTAATACTGAGGTGACTCTCATTTAAGAGGCAGAAAGCATCAAAAATTTTAGGTTAAATTTAGAAGCTCAAAACTGGCATGAAGGAGACTCTGAAAGCCTGAGTGGTTTTGAATGTGGAAAAAACCCCAAAATCGAAACCCTTCCTGAAAACCAAACTAATTTGGAAACTATGTTATGGTATGTAAATAAACAGAAGCCTCACTCTGTCCTTCTTACTGATTCAGGTTTTCTGGACACAGATATTGACATGAGCAAGTCTAAGAATGAGAGGAAACGTGGAAAACAGGTCTGGGAGAGTCCTTGAGAGGATATCTAATTCCTCTCTTGCTTCAGAAAAGAATCATATCCTGTCTTATACCCAGGCTGTGCTTTGTCAGACACTGGTTCTGTTTCTAACACCATCCGTATTGAAATTCCCACAGCCTCCCTACGGAAGCTATCCCCACATCTCACCAACTATCTTAAAGGCTAGCAAGATTCCGTACCGTCAAATCTGAATCCTGCTTACTGAAATTTAATTCTCATCTCTTTGATCATCTCAATACTGTATTCTCCTCTCTTTTGCAGTACCCTTGTATGTGTTTAAGGAGCGCTGTCAGATGTTTCTTTAATCCTTCTGTCTTTGGAAGAAGCAATCCTAGCTCTGCCAAGCTGTTCTTGATTGTCAAGACCAGAAAACAGCACTCTCCTCTTGGAGCACTCCAGTGTATGTTGCAGTGTGCCTCAAATGCATGTTCTTCCAATTAACGAAATTTCATCTAAACCAAATTGCTATTCAAATAACCTATTAAGATTATTTTGTGCTATCAACTCTGAAGTATTCACTACTGATTAAAGTGACCTTTTCCATTAAGAGGAATGGAAATGCAGAGTGCTTCAAAGTCAATGAAACAATAACAGGTCTCCTTAAACTCTTATTTTGTCTGGCTTGAAGTTCCAGTAGCTTAGAAATACTACGGAAGAAAACAGCTCAACATGATCATATGGAGACACAGAAAAGAATTAAATAAATATTCTAAATAAATTTACTAGCAACGAGATACTGATTTTCCTTAAGTAAGCGATAGGAGAAAATACATCTGATTTCCTTGAGATGCTTAATAAGCTGTCCAAGTTAAATTTGTTTATCATGTTATGGATCATTGCATTTGCAAAGTTAATTAAAGCAATTACAGCTAATTAATAAGCATAACAGGCTTACTTGACTGAAAAAATTGAATAAATAGATCCAACAAAAAAATCATGGTAGTAGATAAAATTACATCATCAACCACTGCATTTTCTCCAAGTCTAGAACATGTTTTGATTTTGTATCTGGAAGATAAATACTTTCCTCTTTCATTTCCCATAAGATATATTGAGCATTCAGAAATTCTCCTGTTTCACATTCTATCTACTCAGTGATCAAGTTCTAGGCCTTGCTTTAGAAAGTTGTCTTCCTCCCTCAATTTGACACCATCTCTTTAAATATCTAAATTAAACTAACATATTCTTAAAAGAAAGTTTCTTACTCTATAAATCAGCACCTACATACGAAAAAAAAAAACTTTTAAAGAAGTATCCATGTCAATATTTTCTCTAGCAGATGGAAACTCCAGACCCTTTTTCTACAACTGCAATCTCACAGATGCACCTTTTTGAGGTACTGTAGAGGTCCACATCAAGAAGTTTGTTGCTTGAATGTGGGATCAGGACCCCAGCCACTGGGGAAAACATAAAAAGAAGTAAAACATTTTAATCCAACTTTTAATTGCCTTTGCAAAGCTTTGGATTTGTATGAACTAAAATTTCCTTATGCTGAGTTTGACCAGAGACATGAATGCCTGACACAGAACAACAGATGAGTTGTTTGGGCGGGACCGCTGGCGACTTCCTAGTCCAGCCTCCTGCTTTAAGTGGGACTACTGCCAACACCTAACCGGGTCAGCTGTGGATTTTCCCAGCCAAGTCATGAAATCCAGCAAGGATGGAGATTTCACTACATGCGAAAAACAGGTTCCCACACTGTGCCAAAGCTTCTAGGAGAAGGCTTTCCCTAATATCCTCTCTGAACCTGTCAATTTGCAGCTATCGCCTCATGCTGCACTACCTTAAACTGCTGTTCTGCTCCCCATCAGCAGTTGTGGCTGCTATGAGACTGCTCCTTACCCTCCTCTTTTTCAGTCTAAACTATCCCAGCTACATCCTTCATTCTCTCTCTCCAAAACACAGCCCTATATTAGCCACTGTGAAAAAAATTAACCCTACTCCAGACAAAATCAGCACAAATGTATATTTTGAAAAGGAAATTAACCTACACTGCATATCTTGCAGCAAGGACAAAGTGGAAGTTTTACTATTTTCCATCAGAAAGAGCTTCGAATTTTCCATCAGCACTAATGAGAAATGAAACGAGAATGTATAAAATTCTCCTTAAAATATTTAACAAACTAGTGGAGCAGGACCAATAGAAGATATAGGTGTCAACTTTACTTTTCTTTGGCATGATGGAATTATCAGAAGCCAGAGAATAAAATTCTTGGAACACGGAATCTATGTCAGAGTGGTGTTCATTTGCCTGACGTTAGAAGTCTCACATGTGATTAGATTAGACAATAAAAATATGCTGCAAAGAGAACTACAAAGACACATCCAACATTTCCACTTGGGAAAACATTTTATAGATATGGCAAGGAGCATTAATTATTCCTTTTTATGAAGGGTTTTTTTAAGAAAACATACTTGTTTGCTAACAGTGCACTGTATTGATTGCTGGATATTCTGCTGTCCAGAAAGAATTCCTCACTCATGCTGCAGAACCTTAATCTGGGTGCTGGGAAAGTACACAGTACATCAAGCTAATGGAGAGTGTGAAATTATCCCCAGGTTGTAATATAGGCCAGAGCAAGACAAAACTAGAACTCGAAACAGAATCTTGAAACTAGATTCTGGAACTTTGTTGAAGAAGGCAACGTCAGGCAGTGCATGGCACTGGCCGAAGAAGGAACTAGTTCTAACTGCATAAGACAAGTAGCTCAATACAAGCACAAAAACAGAGGAGTAGCTAACTTGTGAACATAGAAATACACCTTAAAACCTGAGGTAATTTCTGAGGCTGTGTTCCCAGCCTGGATAGACAAAACCGGAGGGAACCACAGTTTATAATTTCCACAGGACTCAAACTGATGTATCAATATATCCTGGAGTTGGGCATAGTGCCCTGTGTTTGCTGCCCGAGGGGCAAAACACAAACTTGCACCGACAGCGTTCCTCCCCTTGTCCTATCTCATCAACATCTGGTATGATGGTGGAGATATTTTATATATCGATGATCAAGAAATTCATCAGGGGCCAATTTTGGCTGCAGACAAATGAAACAGGGCCAGAGTATTTTATATCCTTCCAAAAATTAATTGGTTACTCAATAGAGACATCTAAACTGAAAAAAAAAAAATAGCATTTGTCTAGACATAAGCAAATAACTAAAATAAAACATTTCATTTTAAATTAGTGACTGCACCTTCCCAGATAGTAGTTGAAAGTGTGGGAAAGCTGATTTTCCAGTAAATAAAAAGCTATAGAAGGAATTTAATGAAGACGAGGATCTAAAATGAATATTACCCATCAGAACAACTAACGATTTGAAGACTAACACTCTTAGAGATGCCAGGGCATTCCAGCTGTATGCAGAGAGAACAGATTGTTCCAAGGCAAATTAATGCCATACAAAGTTGAGTTGCTAGTATTGGAAAATGATGAGTCATTGATGATTTTCAGGTAAAAATAAATGCATGACTGAGTGCTAACAGAAAAAAACCCCGAAACTTAGAGGGCTCTTTTAATGAGGGATAAAATTTAAAAAATGCAGGTGAACAAGACTTGAATCACAGTGAATGTGTGCATATGTGTATTTTAATGCTTTAGAAAAATAGGAGAGAACACATCGCAAATCTAGTAGAAGATAATTACAGCATCTGAATGTGAAAAGTCTCATTGTATTATATGAGCATAAGGGAAAGAAGAAACCTCAAGAGTTATACATATGAAAATTCATTTGCTAGACTTGGCCATGTCACATGATGGCTCACCAGTCTCAAATTAATCACTATATTTTAAACTCAGACACTAGAGCTGTCTGTAAATAATAGTCCTTCAAATTCCATTAATTATGTGCTGGAGATGGCAGTAAAATTTCGGCTGAACAGAAGCTAGTGTATAATATGGAAAATGCCTCAAATCCCACATTACAGAAATAATTAAAAATTTGTTATTGTCATCTGCTGGAAAAGAGAATAACATTCAGTTTAAGTATTCTAAAACCAAAATTAGTTTTCAGTTTTTCATCAAAAACATGGACTATTTCAGAATGAAGGGACAATCCACAGAAACTTCAGCTAAAGAGGCTATTTTCAGTAAAAACAATTGTCATACAAAAAAATTTACTCATGCAAAATGTAGAAATATTTAAATATAATTTTGAAAAGGATAGGTAAGAGAGAATAAAAAGACCTCTAAAATCAAATATTGTCATCCTGTTAAGGTGTCTAAATTTTTTAGCTAGTAGTTTCTTAACCATTTTTGATAAGTTAAGCAGCTTGAGCTCATGGCATTCTTCATGGTTACACAAGCAAGAGAGCATTTTCACTGCTTCTCTATTTAATCCTTTCCAATTTTTTACTGTAATCTTTCAATTATAGAGGCACAAGGCCCAGCTGCATTGCAGTCAGGAGCAAGTTCCCTGTTTAATGTTAAAACTAACATTCACTGAGGGAAAGTACAAGGACTGACATTAACTAATCTCCAGGGTGAAAATATTTAATCTCAATTAACAAAACTCCTATTTATCCAAGTACATAATAGCGTTTATCTTTGCCAGTGTATAAATTTTATTACTTCTTGATGGTTTTTAGGATTTCTTTGCTTGACAGTGCCTAGCCCTTAGAATTAGCCAACAACGGTAATGGTTTATTTCATGTTAAAGCCTCTCAAATGGTCCTTGTTGGTGATTAAAAAAAAACCAAAATGAACAAACAACAACAAAAAGAAAATGAGTGGGAGAAAAAAAAAAAAAACCAAAACAACCCTTGGCTTGCTACACTGATGAAAACAGAACCAGCATGGGAAGAATAGTCTGCAAATCTGGTCAAACCCTGGCAAATGAGATCCTTTCCAAAACTGGGTACCATCAGTCTGCTGGTGGCATGGAGAGAAGCACAGCAGAGGCTAAAAAGCAGAAGAGAAGCAGTCTTGTAACTGTGAGTACAGAAAGGTAGTTCTATGGGAACAAATCCCTACCCCATATATCACTCACAGAATGGGGTGAAGAAAATGAGTGTAAAGACTGATGAGTGGAAAAGCAGCAAAAATGTTGATGAAAGAAAGAAGCATTTCCCCCTGCGTCAAATCTGTTTTTCACTTGTCTGGCTTTACTTTATTCTGCCATATTGAAGGGGGCATGCATGGCTAACTGTTTTTTAGCATTCATCTGAACAAATGTAACTAGTAAAGCTGCAGAGAAATTGAAAGGGAAATGCCTTACCTTCTTTTCACATTCTGCATAAAATATTAGACTATGTGTTTGACAGACTGAAACTCCAGGGCTAGAAGAAAAAGGGTATTTCCCTCCTGAAATGTCAGGAGAGTCTCCAAAGGCCTACGAGACCATAAGGGATTCAGACTGCATTAAAGTATAGTAGGGAGCTGGGCTCCCAGCTGTCATTTGAATTTGAAATCTTCCATGTGATCATAAGGCTCTATTCAAATATGCATATACATATTTACTTCACAAAGTCCAGAGATGCCCAGACTAACTCCCAAAGCAGCTCTGCAGTACACAAATTCATGAGCATACTCCACAACAGACTGGAGTTCTTGCCATGATCTGCAGGAACAGATCCAGGCACCACTAAACAATTAGTGTGTAAAAAAGACAGAGAATACGTTTAGAGAACACTGGAGAAAAACATGTCTGTTGAGAAGCAAGCTGGGATTCAGCTCCTGGAAAGTTATTCTCAGGTGAAAACACACATCTTGTGAGTTCCAAAACTGCCAAGTAAATGTGATTCAATCAAACATGCAGATTTTCCTCTAGTGCATCACTAATAGTCTCTTTTAGAAATTTCTGTGGTGACAACTGAACTTTAACCACCCAATTAAAATTGGGATAATGCGTCTCTATAGATTTTTAAAAAGAGAGAAAGAAATAGTAATTTCAGACAAACCCCTATAGCTCAGTGTCCAGTATTAAAGAGTTCATACATCACCCCGCCTTTTCACCCCTGGAGTGGAAGGTTATGCCGGTGACCTTGAGCACTACCCCCAGGCACTCTGCAAAGGAGTATCTCCTCGCACGACAGCATCTCCGGTCCCAGCCAACCACACATTGGCCCAGCTGGTGCCACACAGTTATGTCTGCTCTGCAGCCTTTAGATAAATCTTGTCAGCTCATTACCAAACAGAGGGTTTGAGAGCAGACTGCCCTCTGATTCAAATTATGCATGAAGAGGTACTCATCCCCTCAAGCGCCCAACTTGGCCACTCCATATTCCCACTGCCCTGGCAGTCAGTGCTTATCAGACCAGATAGGAGATGGCCATTCCTGCTAATAGGGCAGGCGAGATCTATTGGCAGCAAACAGAGATGCACAGAGCCTGAATCTAGGAGCACTCCTGGGCCTCAGGGCACAACTGGACCACTTTAATTAACGAAT
Organism: Cnemophilus loriae; assembly: GCA_013397755.1. Classification (NCBI taxonomy): domain Eukaryota; kingdom Metazoa; phylum Chordata; class Aves; order Passeriformes; family Corvidae; genus Cnemophilus; species Cnemophilus loriae. The sequence goes on along the minus strand of VZTF01000976.1, from coordinate 869,739 downwards.
ACTATTGAGAGAATCTATGAACTTACTGATGATTTGTTTTACTTATTTGTGCTAATTTATGTTTTAGTTTCTGTTGTCCTTAGAGAAGAAATGCTGACTTGTTTCGTTACATTTGCCTTTATTAAATGTATCCTTGTGACCCATTTTTTTCCCTAGTAGTGCAGTATATTAAAATATATGGGACATGCAAAGAAAGTTGTACACATAAAAGAGTAAGACCTTATTTTCCCTCAGGAACTTGCCAAAGATCAATATTTCATCTACCATAACTATAAAAACAGCAGACTACAGAAAGTAGCAGAGAACAACACAAAGTGATGGTGAAGAGGAGGAAGAGAGCTCTCCCCATTGCCCTGAAACTCCCAAAGAGAGAGAAGGGAAAGCAAAGCTATTCTGGGAATGAGCAGAGCAAAGGAGGCAGGTCTCCAAGGTACAAGAGATGCAAAATACAGAGATCTCTGAGCTTGAACACCAATGAAAGGGAATATTGTGCTCACATCAGACTCTGATGATCCATAAAGGCTTTAAATACAAGATCTTGCTGAGACCTTCTGGACTGAGCAGACAGTCTGTGCTGTGAAGAGTTCTTAAAGCCAGAGATATGTTCTCTGTCCCTGCAGCAGAGAACATTCATGGGATCATGCTGCAGACAGAGTTTAAAATTTAGCTGCTTCATTTTTACCTCTTTAAGCAGAAGGTGATGTGCCTGAAATTTACCTGAGCACACTTTTTAGGCATTTCATCAAAACAAGTGAAAATAAAGATGTGTGCAGAACATATTCTCTGATCTGCAACGGCAGTGCAAACAGAAGAGATATGTGAAGTAGTCTGGGTCAGGCTATTTCTGGAATCAAACCTTATTTCTGCTCAACACACTGAATTCCTTTCATATCACAAATGCTCCTACAGAAAAGAATTGGATTTGGCTTTATTGTAAATTAGTGGGTACCAAAGTACATATAGGCGTTTCCTGTGAATAACCCACAGAACCATTATGCAGTAATAAGCCCAGCTTGGACTTGACATCAAGAGCTATTTCTAGAAAATACTTTCTCTTCATTTATATGTCCATGTTGTTTCTCCCTTTTTAAGAGAACTTACATGAGCACTTGAGTCTTGGGAGATAGCTGTCACTGGTAAGAAGAGAGAAGTTTGTTGTATTTGTGGATGACAAGTCTTGCTTCTGCACAAATCTTCTTTTTATCTCTCTGTCCACCCTGTCATTTCATTTAAAATTCCATTTGTAAGTAAACAGAAGGTTAATACTTAAGAAATAAGAACACAACAACATAACAAGCAATTTTGCACAAATCCATGTGAAACATTTTCACAGAAGATATTGCATAGACTTACAAAATAAGAAATGAAGAGCTGGCAGCCAGGAACAAGGCAACCAGGAATAAGCAACTAATTCTCATTTCATTCCACATTCAGCTCCTCCTAGAGCAAGACCCATGGTGGAACAGCTGATTGCCTAAAAGGGAAAAAATTACTATCTCGCATTTATGACCTTTCTTTATTACCAGGTAGTTTGTTCAATATTAACTCTTCCCTGTCTAAGAGCACTGGAAACAACACACTCTCTGGGACGGAACAAGCTATTTGAATCCTTTTTCTGTAACGTTGAGAGATTTTGGCGGAGAAAAGAAGAAGGATTTGCCACACTAAGGTTTGTATGTAAAACATAAAAAGAAAAAAAAAAACAAACGGTACAGTTTTCAACTGTTAGGAATCCATCTCCAAGAGACCAAGGAAGAGGGAAGGATATAGATTTCATTAGTGCACTCTTGAATTCTTCATCACATTCCATTAAAAATTAAGACAAAGAAATAGCAGCTTTGTAACAAAATCATGAGGTTATGGATATCTGTTTTTAAGGCAAGAAGGAACTTTTACTTGAATATACACTCTCATGATCATAAAAGGATCAGCTTGTTGAAAATAAGGTAGAAATGGTCGATGTATAATTCCAGCAATGCCAACTGTCTAACTATTTCAAAGCAAAACTTTCAAAAGTATCTGTCTTTGCGACTCGTTTGAAGGGATTTTGAGGAAGTGGGGTAGGGAGAGGGAGAACAGGAAAGGAACAGCTTAATGTTTCTAACCTTTCTGTAAGTATATACTAGAAAGGGCTGTCCGGGTGAGTCACTGTGTGGGTGCTGGCAGAGAGCTGCTGAGTGGAAGAACAGCGGGGGTGGAGGGAGATTACGTGAACTCATTGATGACTGCTTACATAAAGAGGAATTACTACACAGCAAGCGCTCTCTCTCTCTGTGCTACTACTGTCTTTCTGGAAAGTTACACAAAGCCCAGCTTTTTTACTCCTTAGGTTTGTCTGCAAATGTCAAACAGAGGTTTATGTGAGTCATAAAATAAACTCTTACACCTTGTACCCCTTTTTCTCAGTTTCCTGTATTCTGTAACATGTCCATCAGTAGAAATGTTATTGCAAAATGTAGCCATTTTCTATATTACAGCTACTTTTCTAGTGATGATTTTGAAATGCAATACCTTCCAGTGATAAAAAGCCTTGTTCTCTCTTCTTTTAAAGCTCTGGTACATTTTGGAAGTATTTCCAATTTTGCAAACCTCTGTTCTCCATTAAGGTTTCTATAATTCTTTTTTATCTCTGCAGACCAAAAAATTCAGGACTCTTTTTTGGACAAAGTTTCAGTAAAATAACATATGCCAATTTTTGCTTGTTCCTTTCATCGTCCTTCCTCTTCAATCCCAGACAACTGGTTGGAAATTTGATGTGAATTCAGAAGTCACTTTTTTTTTTTTTTTGGTAAAGGTTAGCAAAAATTGGAAATACAGCATTCTATTACGTAGCTGTGAGAAAATGTTCCTCAGTGTCTATTACAAAAAGCATATCATTAACTCCCAAGACACAGGATTATTAGAACAGTTCTTATTTTATGGACACAAAACACATTCAAAAAATTTTCAGGGTTAAGTAGGAACTGCAGGATTTATCTGTATATACTCCAAGCTTAAAGTAAAATATAGACCTAAATATATTAGCGTAATTTCTAAACCCATGAAAGTCTCTTCATTCTTGGTGAAGTTAGTCATGCACTTTCTTGGTAAATGTAGTCATTGCTATCAGAAGAAGAAAATCATAAAATTAATAGAAAATTACATATGCCACTAACTGTGGATATTCAGGCAAAAGAGATTCATAACTTTTAAACAAAGTAGCACCTGTGGAAGCCACAGTTAATTTTCTAAACAGTGCCATCTAGTACTACTCTTCTAGTTCTGACTGCTCAGCTTCTTCCTTGGAGTTTTCAGTTTTCTGTGATGGAGGAAGGTCCCAAGCACTATGCTAAAGGCTGGCCAGGAAAGTCAGGTCAAATGAAATGGCAGCTCCTTCTTTTGGCAGGTGGAACTTAAGTAAATGAAGCAGTTCCTGCAGAGACATACCAAAACTTTTCTGGGTGAAAACCTTGATGAAAATCATTAGAAATTTTGATCTCTAGGAATATTCTTGTTGAAGATCCAACAAATATTGAAACAAAGTTTCTAGAAAATTAGAACAGCATCTGCGTCAAGTCAATGAAAGACACAGGATAAATATAATTTTAAAATCTGTGGGATATGCAGAGCTGTTCTTGGTGCCAAAATCTCCAAGCTGCTCTGAATCTGCCACTTAAGTCCCTGTCCAATTCTCCCCAAACTCTTAAAATCAGCCATTTTTTTCTAATCCTTTTCATCTTTCTAGAAGCACCTTGAAACCCTTCTCAAGAGAGTTTTGAGGAGCTGTATCGGGACATGCAGACAAATGACTTACATCTACAATGAATGAACACAGGATAAACTTGGGGAGAAAAAGCCCATGTTTCGTATTAAAGAGAAGAGCTCTCCCACGCACATATCTGTAAAACACAACGAATAAGGCAAGGAAGGCTGGGCCCTAAATTACATTGTTAACATTATACAATAATAAAGATAATTTCAGTTAATAGATGCTTTTTTTTCCAATTAACTTGTATCACCTCACTATAAATAGATGGACTTCATATCTTCCTTATGTCACTATGTTTATAACTCTTTAAATGCCAGAAAGTAAGACAATTTTATTTTCCATAACTGTTTTCAAATCTATCTACTAGCTCAAAAGCTTTGTTATTTCTGTTTTAGATATGAACAAGCTTAAACACTGAGACCCAAAATCACATAGAAAGTTGATGGCAGAGTCAGATTTTCTGATCCTTAGTTGACCAGATTTTTCCTCTTCTGAAAATAACGCATTTAACAATACAATGATCATATTGATCAGCTGTTACAGTCAAAACGTAAATGTCTGCTGTTCCAGATGGCTAATCTGCTCAAACATGTCTCAGGAGAAAAAAAATGTTTGCCAGTGCTCTCTATTCCATTACTTTAGTAGCAGAAGTATAAAAATAAAACCTTTCCTTCTCCTAGAAAAACATCATCACAGCCACATGCCATAGAAGACTAAGTTAGCGATACTTTGCATCCTCAGTGAGTAGCGTGGAAATGGGGGGTCTGTGGACGACCGCTGGGTGTTTGCTGGTAGCTTCTAAGTGAAAGTAAGTAATAAAACCTGGCATACACCCGTTGCACTGAGACTTGAACTGCCACTAGAAAAATGTTAAGAGTCTGAAAATTGAAGAAAATAATTTACCCAAGAATTATTAAATACAACCCTCGGGAAAGAAAAGGCCTTCCAAGTTTGTTTATAACAAGTCTGAAAGAGGAAAAGCAATTAACAGCCTTGAAAAAAAAAACAAATTACAAAGGGTCTGATCCAATACATAAAAACACTACACATAGAAGTCGGTGTCCATGATACCTTACTGCATTAAGTTGGTCTTCATGTCTATGAAGAGAACCTGATTTTCAGGCTGGACAAATTTAAGCTATAGTATACAACTTTGCAGTCTAGACTGGACTGTGGGAGGGAACCGTTGTTTCTTTACTGTAGTTCATCCTGACGAGGGAGGAAGACTGAAAATGGAGCTGGCAGAAGAGAAAGCCCAGTACCATCTGTGAGCAGCCTGTATAACATAAGTTAGTGTTATAACTAGAAGCAGTGAAGGACAGAGATGAGTTTCAGAGGCCACAGAAAAGTTTAATAGAATCTGCCTCATTGCTGACTTATTCAGATGGGATCCAGTTCTGGAGTTATATATGCTACCCCCAGGATTTCCCCAAAGATTTATGCCTCGGGACATCTTCCTTCTTTCTACCTCTGGAAGTTCCAGAAACTTCCTCCAATGTGTTTGGCCTGAGAAGGACAAGGGCTATTATACTCTATTCTGAAGGAGGGCAACATCTTTCTCTTCCTCTCCTGCCAGTACGGCAGTAACAGCTTGGGCTGAGTCATTCTTTGGAAACGAGACTTACCAAAGGTAAGTTTACCTGGTATGTTTACCTGGTCGCTTAAATACAATGTTGCAAACGTGTCCTTAGACGACACGGATGAAACCAGTTGATTTGATGAGGGTCCAGGCACCATACAGGTTAAAGACTAACCTGGCAACCTACCCAGGTCACGTGCAGGAAGGGAGCAACAGATTCAGCTGGCCCATGGAGGTGCTGACGCTCCTGCCAGAGAGGTTTCTCACTAGAATAAAAAAAGGCAGCCTAAAGCAGTCTTCACTCCAACAATCAGGTCAGACCTCTGACATGCAGGCCAAACTACCCCTTTGGACAAGCTGCCCACCCTAACTCGTCTGAGCTCTATGAAGAAGGATCTCTATCTTTAATCACATCTTTCACCTATGTTGCCAATTGAGTTTTTTAAAAAACAAAACGCAACCAAACCAAAACCAAAACAACTTCAGGTTTCATACATGTAACAGTGCATAGAGAAACCAAAGATGGAAAAAAACTACTGGGATGGAGAAGAAAAAGATATAACATGAATAGGTGAAAGACAAAAGAAAGAAACATCCCATTAGAAAACACCAAAACATTACGAAATAATAAGAAAGTTATTTGGTAAGAAAAACAAAGATGATTTTCAGAATACAAGGCCTTTTTCAATACGTTCAGCAATTTTTAATATCTTTAACAATATTTACCAATTTAACTTCCTTAGGTGACTTAAGGAAAGAGAAATTTAAATCATACCTTAACAAGGTCACAGCACCAAACATAGCATATATGCTGACAGCCTGCTAGGTCTTCCTAGTCATTATTGAACTAACGAATATTCAATTTTAGCTACAGAATATAAAAGTTCTCTCACAGATGTTTGTTGCTCCAACAAACAGTTTAAAGATTTCACTTGAACATTTAAAGTTGTTCCCATCATCTCTTATAGGTTTTTTTGTAAAATATCATTATATCACTTAGCTGTGTGTTTTTATTTTTCAGTGTCCCCTTGAAGAAAGAGCACATGGTAAAAGTATAGACTAAGAACACTCAGATCATTACTCACACAGCAAACCAATACAATTCATTCCATTGGATGCCGCTGTCAAAGTTGAATCATGTAAGTAAATTATTTTAACCACTCTTTCCAAGACCGGGAAAGGAGAATTATAGCTTAGTAAACAAATGATTCCTAAAACAAAAACTAAAGAAGGAGAACAACCTGTTATCAATCACAGGACGACTATGAGCCAGCAATTGGATTTACTATGGAAAATGACAGATATGTTCCTTGATGTAACTGGAAAGGTATTTTCAGCTGAAAGAGAGAAAAATTATTCAGCATCTTGAGGCATCTGGCATACTAAATGTATTTTGGGACATTAATATTCAAGAAAAAAACAAAAGGGAATTTATACTGGAGCAGTAGCAGAGAAGGGCAATCAGAAATTCATAAAAATGACAAGTCTGTCCTGCAAGAGGAGACTGCAAATGCTCAATTTCATCACATGGGAACGCAGATGAAATATTACTGCTAGCTCTGTACATCTATTAAATTACCAGATAAAAGATAATAGATAGATTTACCATGCATGTGCATAAATGGGGTGCATAATTGCATTTAGGAAGACTAATTATCAGTGACTGACTTTCTGATTAATGGATTATGTCAAGAAGATTCTGATCTACTCTAGGCCCGAGGTTTGTCAGATTTATCCCAAAGGTTTGGAAAGGATGAGCAAAAAGTGCTCATTTAATCTGCAAATTCAGCAGTTTAGAGGGGTGGTAAACATACCGCAGAAAAGGAAGAAATTCAAAGCTATCTTGAAAATGGAAGAATTGGTCTGGGCTAAGAAGACAGTAATTCAGTAAGGGAAATACAAAGCTCTTCACATAGGTAGGGATAATCATCTGTTTAAGGACCATAGAGGGAACGAATGTCACTGATCTCGCAGTAAGGAACTAAGATATCATTGTCAATCACAAGCTAAATGTAAGACTAAAATTTGTTTAAAAACTCCATATGGGAATGTAGCAGGAGCATTGTCTGTGAAATGAAGCAGTCTTTTATCAGCAAGGCTTCAGCTGGCATACAGCTAATATAATTCAGGAAGGATACAGTTCAATTAAAGGGAGGCTGAAAGACACTCGAGAGAATTTTTAGACACCTGGAAAAATATCCTATGAGAAATGGCTGAAGAATTTCTGTAATTCAGTTTAGATGAGAGAAAATTTAGGAGAGATATTATAATAGTCCTTAATATTTGAAATGTAGCTCTACTCAGAAAAAGGATAAATATTTTCCCACATTCATTAAAGATGGAAAAATAAGTAGGGAACTTTAGAAAAAAAACCCACATTTAGCATTAATATTGAGAAAAAATATCTACCAATAGGACAAGGAAGCATCGTAGCAAAAGGACTTTATGCTTGTTGATATTCTGTTGCTGGGCTGTGAATCTGAGAATTATCTGTCAAGAATGATATCGATAATATTACCACCTGCAGAGAAGGGATAAAGTCCCAGTTCTTCTCTGCTGCACTCACCCTGTCCTCTCAGCAGACTGCGACTCTGCACCCTACAGCATTGACCCATCATTGACCAAAGTCAGCCATTATGGAGTAGAAACAAATGAAAGTCATGCCTGGGTTTGGGAAATGATTGTATTAATTGTATTAAATCTACAAATTGATGACAGGCAAAGAAGAAAGACTTCCTCTGCATTCTTGAACACCATCCTTGTTACATTCGGCTTTGCCCTCATGTTCTGATGTCTCAGCCTCTGCCAGAGCACTGGATGAAACAGCCCTTCTTAAGAGGTCAGAGCCCAGGAGAATTGCTCCCCTAGGCTTCCTTTAGTGTTTGCTGCTGCCTCCATGTCTGTGCCACTAATTCCCCAGGTGACAATCCTGCCACGGCCAACAGTGCCAGCATGTGAGCTTAACTGCCTGGCACCATCAGGAACTCTTCTGGAAGCACTGACACGGTGCAACAACACAGGAAACCCTTTTCCTAAAGAGTGTGGCTGGCTAGTACTCCAAAAGGCTCTCTAAGTGACAGTGCCTAAGTGTGCTGACAGCTGTAATTAGCACTCTTTTTAAAATCTTCATTAGAGCTATGGGGGCAAACTCCAATTCCTTCAGCAAAAGATGTTTTGGTGTTCCTCCAGTTCTCACTGTGATGGCTGGTCTAGCGGATCTGTGTCTTTTGATGTTTTTCTCTGGCAAAACAATCCTGTCATCACAGACAGGAGAATCCTCTCCTACAGTGATAAACCTTGCTATAAGAAGGGATTTGAACAGTCATTTTTCTGTTCCTGTCCTCCTGCTAGAAACTCCCTTTCAATCCATCTCATTTGCACATAAACTTCCATGAAAACACCCGTGTGGTGGCATGTCTCACAGTCATCCAAACAATATTGATCTTTCTTAATTCTCCATGCAACCATTTTCTGAAGTGATTGTGCCAGCCACCATGAAGCCAAAGGCAGTTAACAGCAAGGATAACAAGCAGCAAATTAGAAGGACTTCCCGGGTTCTTGCAACGAATATTCTCTTCCTTCAGCATCTTTGATTTCGACATGGAGCGAGAAATTTCCAGCTGAGAAAAACAGTGCTCGTGTGTTGCCCTCAGAGGAACAGTGGTGATTTATATCAATGGAGGACCAAGCAGAACTAATAGAAGAAATAGAGACAAATTCTCGTAAGGCTGCACACTGAACACTAAATCTAAGCAGCTTAACACTGGCTAGTTACAACAGTAAGAGAGACTTTCTCTACCAATCCAGTCAACTGTTGTCCAGTCTGGAGGAGCCATCTCCTGTAGGAGCCCATGCCGGGAGAGAGCTCAGGGGGAGGCAATGCCTTCCCAGCACAGAGGTTATCACTGCTCTACTCCAAAAAAAGTTAGGAACACAACAAAGGTATCCTGCAGGACCCATTCTTTTTTTCCCAGGCGTCTGTCAACAAACACCATTGCAGCTCTGCTCTTCAGCCAAAAATGCTGAAGAGCTTCTTTGAGATGCTCAATTATGTCTCTCTTTCCAAAATTCAAAGAATTTGTGCAGGAGACTCATAATCCTAGGAGGTCTAGGCAGAAACTATGTTTAGAATACAGGTTCCCTACCACGAATTAATTAAGTGGTCTGCAAGTCTCTGATTATCTCCAGATCATCAGAAAGGCTGATACAGTGTTAAGGTATTTTCCCTGTGACTTCAGGATTCTGTTTATTTTGTCACATGGTTTATAATTATTTGTAGAAGTAGCTCATCTCCAACCTTGCAATATTCCAGTTTTGTGGCTAATGGCATCCACCTTCCAGAGCAAACAAAATTACGCTGACAAATCCCTCCATTCAAATGCGCTCTTTGTCACTGTTGAGTCTACCTCGAACTGCATTTACAAACCGGATTATCATGCCAATCACTGCTAAGACAATTTTCTCATGAATATGAACTTTCTACCTATCTGGGTGAATTGTGTTTTGTCTGAAGGACAATATATCTTACAGCAGCATGCCATTGCCAGCAGATATTTCAGCCAGTCACAGATTCCCAGTACAACTCCCAGTGCTTGAAATCCCCAATAGCCTGGGGAAACACTTGTATGGAATATATCTCAATATTTTTTGTCAGATAACTAAGTATTTCAAAATGAACTCACCAAAACATCCCTGCAAGGTTAATAACAGTGTAATTAAGCTAGTGAAATACATCAATCTGCTTAGCTAGTGTGAAAATGAACTGCACTTGACTGACGCATATCGCGTGAAAGATATTGAGATAGGAAAAGGGATGCACTGCCATTGGAGGTACTTTTAGCTGCAGTGAATGAGAGCAAAACCTGTTGACATAACCTCAGTAAGAATCCAAGGTTTCTTATGTAATTTGAAAGCAGAGAAAATAATGAATTACTGGAAAAGACATTGTAGGATGTCCAAAAGAACACAAAGCAAAGAGGCACACTTAGGCTGTCATGTCTATTTAGCTGCAGATGTAAGATTAACAACTGAAACTGCAACTTTAACTGCACATAATGCATAAAGGAGGCTTCTATAATGTTGTCTACTTCTGCAGCCTCGTGGGGAGATATAGCTTTTGCATCAGAAGCATCAATTAAAAGATTCATCCTCCAGTAAGTTATTCAATTTTTTGGCAGCAGAAAAGTAATAACAAACAGCAGCCTTCCCTGTTTCTCTGATTCCTATAAAAGAGAAAGTAACCACATCCACTTAAGCAAAGCCTTTTTGTCTTGGAGTGAGAACAGACAATAGACCACTGTTCTCCTAAGCTTTTCCTTTGAATGAATGGTGGGACAGTTCTTCCCATTGTTCCCAGCCCTGCAGGCCTGTCTCACCCAACTGGGTGCCAGGAAAAAGTAGGATGGATATGACTCCCTGATGGGTGGTCTAACAAGGAACAGTGTTGTGCAGCTGACAACGAAATGGATCCATGGCAGAGGAACCTGAGGCAGATGGTTAGTTAAAAGCCGGAAGAGCTGTTTGGGTTTGACACACTCTTGACAAATTTTTTTTTTTGTTGAGAAATACGTTTGTTGTAGGTAGTGCAGTGTACAGCTGCAGTGCCAGCTGCAGATTGACCGCTGGGTGCCAGGAACCCAAGGCAAGAAACCATGAACAGTTGCAGACCCTTTGCACATGAAAGGGGACCTGTGGGACCAGCCAGGTGACCAGACACTGAGACATAACAGGAGCCGATGAATCTGAGGGAAAAATCCCAGGCATTGGCATAAATACTCTCCGAGAGTAAAAAAGCCAGGGGTTTCCTTTGTTTGGCATCCCTCCTCAGAGGTGTCAGCTTGAGCCGTAATTATTTTTTTGCACCAAGATAAAATTACTTAAAAGGACCAGAGGTCTGAGACTCTGCTATGGTAAACCTGTGGTGAAATCAGTAAAGAAACCTTGTCTCACCGTGTGAGAGCGGTGTGTGTAGGGAGTAAAGTGAGGCACCCATCAGCTCACTGGAGCCACATGCTGCAAAGGGGCTTCACTCAAAGCACTGAAAGTCTCAGGTGGTGGGAATGTGACTGCCAGAGTGATTGGACAAACAGGAAAGTTTCCTTAACAACTTTGCTTGGGGAAAAACACAGAAATAATTTATTGGAAATGTGTAAAAGCAAGAAGTACCATGCAGTTGGGCAGTGATTGATTCTATGCTCTGCAACATTCTCACATTTGTGCCTAGAAACCTGGGACCATTAGTCTTTACTCAGTGATAGTTTTCCTTATAATAACTCAAGCAAAGGAGAAAGGATTGGTCAAAAGGCAGCTCTATTAGAGTAATGAATGACCTCTCCCCCAATACGTCTTCTCAAATCCAAGTTAAACTCCACATAGGTAAAACTTGGGAGCTGGAAATTTCTGAGGCAAAAGCTATATTCTTAGATTTTTCTTAGGATGTCTGCTGCATCATACTCATTTAAGCAGAGGAATAAGTTCCCACTTCCTCTCCTGTCCTTCATCCTGGTTTCTCACCTGCAGCCTCTGATCCTGTCCTCTCCCCTTGTGGACAAATGGCCCCCTGATGGAAGCAGTCTAGTTTCTATTGACGGTACCTCTTCCCCCTCATGGAGTTAGCTTGCAGGTTTTAATAGCATAATAGGACAAAACATTTTTACCTTGAAGCTGTGAGACAACTTTCTCCTACTGAATAATCAATTGTACCCAGTCAGAGAATGTTAGCTTGCTTCATAATGATTCCACTCTCTGGAAAAGCACTACCTAGCAAGATATCCTGGAAGCCACCTGGCAGTAACTAATATCTCCTTCCTAGATTAATGCATTAATAATCAGCTTTAGCACTTTGCCACATATCTGTCACATGGGCATTTCATGTCTTTTTCTTTTCTTTTTTTTTTTTCTTCCTAGAATCACAGTATAGCCCTCAGTTTCATTGAAGAGGCTGCACTCTTTTCTCCCGCCCTGTAACACTGGCATTCAAACTGCAGCTGGGAAAAGCGAGTACGCGAAAATAGCTATTACTGAAAAAGTTCCACTAGCACACTCAGCTAGCTCTGGCATTGTTTTTGAAGAAAAAAGTGTCTAAAAAGTGTAGAGAAAGGTTTAGCATCTCACTAGATTTCAGGTACTGTTTCACCAGGCTGACTTCTCAAACTCTTCAAAATGGCCAACTGCCACAAAATCATTAGAACTACGCTGCTTTACATAAGGTGAAGGTAGACCTGCCCACATCCAGGAAGACGTATTCTTCTTTTCACACAGGTGGGGAGGAAGTGTAAGTCTAAAAATAACAAAAAAGGGTAGAAATACGGGTGCCACTATTCTGCTTCTATATCCTCAATATCTGCAGATTTCTTTTGTAACAACAGTTAACATGCAAGAAAAGTTTAGGAGATATCCACTCAACTGGTAATCAAAACAAAACAATATGCAAGCTGACTTTTAGTTTATTTACAGTACCTGTTTAGTTTATCTATAGTATTCATAACTTCTTCTGAGATTCATGACCAGAATAAAAGCCCAAGAGAGACTATCTACCAAAAGTCGAGATAGAAAGGGTGCAGAAGACAAAACACTGTGTAGTAGAAAATAAGTGACTGCATTCTGGTGAGGCTTTTTAGATTTTTACACTTCCTGTATGCTTCCATTTCTGCAATTCATGGTATTATTAGACAAAAAAAACAAACAGGTATTTATATTTATAAATCAATTTTTTTTTTAGTTAAGGTGTCTGTCGCGTGTAATCAGTTGTTTTATAACAATGAGTCTAATGTCTTTTTCTTTGGTTAAAAACTCATGCCACTGGAGTCAAACACTGTAGTCACATTCGGTATTAAGGTGACTTTCATCTCTTAAGTGCTTATGTGCTTACTACTGAGCTCCACTGACAGCAGCAGAGGTCCAGATTAAGTGTTCAATAAATGCTGCTCGTGGCTTTGCCTCGTAAATATCCTCCTGGCCTATACCATGAAGAAATAGGAAAAAAGTGCCTCCATAGCCAACTCTCTCTCTCCATACGGCAGCTTACACGGCCACCAAGATACATTTTTTTTTTAAGCAAACACTCTTCCATTTTCTTGTTTCTCTTCCCATATACCAGCTGTCTGTAAAATGAAACGATGCTTATTTCTGCCTTCATGATCTACTATACAAACCTAAATTTGGTACAACTCTGTTCCCTTGGTGGTTACTTGAGACAGACACGCTGAAGAAATGTTGCGCCTGTGAATTGCGTGCAGATTGCAGCTATTGGCATGCATTTTTAAGATGCTTTACTCAGATTTGGGAAGCAAGGAAATCACTGCTGTCCTCAGCAGAGAGGTTCCCTTTCTAGCCAATATCAGCACCTTGAAACTGAACTGGTTGCTGCCCAGTGGGAAAAGAACTTAATTTTCAGACCTTTGATCAAATTCCATTGGTATCCATTGGAATTAATTTCTCAGTGCCAGTAGCACATTCACGTATTCATCAGCTTCCATGTGGGAAATTCAGGCAGATTTAACTGCCTTCACATTTACTCACCCAGCCATCAAGTTTTCACATCCTGCTCCCTTCAGGAAGTACCCTCGGCCCACAGTATAAATGGGTTACACCACTCTGCTCTCCATGTCCACACAGTGTCTGTCCAGGAATTGGTGATCACCACACAGAGAAAAAGAGGAAGCTCAGCATTTCACTGCCCCTTGTGTTTTTCTGTGATTTATAACGAGGTATGCACCTGGCCAAGCTAAGAATGGAGACCCATCCCTTCCCAGAGCTGTTAGATGACCTGAAAAGGAAAGCCTCACTTAAAGTGTTAAATATTTCGTGTGAAGTTGCCATCTGTGCGCAGCCCAGTAACTAAGGAGTTATTCGAACCAGAAACACAAATAATGAGAAGCAATATAGTTTGACTCTTCACTGGCTATTTGTCCGTATTCAGCCGGCACCCAGCGAGATCAAGGACTGTCCTCCATACCAAGTGCCAACACTCAAAACTCACAGCACAGGCGCATCCTTTTAGTACCTCTTCCTCCGTGGTTCCACATACCTAAAAACTGCTGCTGGACTCAAGAGACCAGCTAGTTTATTCCTTCATCTTAAACCAGAATAAATTCTATTTTATTTCTGACAGATATTTATACAACTTGCTCCTGAAAAATAATTTCCAGGGAAGGATGCTTTTCTCAGGCAAACAGTTCCTGAGATTTACTATTAGTAGATGTTAATGACTACTGCAGTCAGCTGGCTGAGATTTTTGTACCTTCATTATGACCAAAAATTTCCAAATATTTTTATCTTCAGCTTAGAAAGTTTGGGAAAAAGAAATTAAATGCCTCACCTCGGCTTCACACTACTTTTTTTAACCAGTTATTCAGTGACATTTTCCTCTTTCACATCCATATGCCATAAGCATTATTTTAGGGGAGTTATCTGCCGTTAGGATCAAGAGTAGAGGTGAATACAGTTTTTAAATAATGTATTTAGACATTAGAAAATGATCTTTATCGCCACTCCCTACTGTTGCCACGGTTTCTGAGCACACAATGGTATTATTAATGTTCAGTTCAACACTTCTAATAAGTACCTGCTGTTCCCTGTTGGTCAGTGTTTTCTGGATTTATTTTCTTCCCCAACAAAACATTAACAGAACCACAGATTGCAATTAGTGTTATGAACTATTTAAAATGCTGCCTACCTTTTACTCTTCATTTAACATTTGATCTTATTTTCAAAAAAAATAATCCACTAATGGTAGGTAGGAATCAAAACAATCCCTCAACCCACAGTTCTCAGTGCACATACTTCTCATAAGGGAGACTAACTAAGAACTGGGTAAAAAAAAGCCAAAGCAATAAAGAAAAAAAATTTTAAAAACCCAACCCAAAACCAAATTAAAACCAAAGCAGGCAGAGTTATTATTTCATAACAATTAAGTAAGACAGATCTCTTTAAGTGTGAAGAAAAAGCATAATTTTCCCCACTGAAACAACAGGAACTGGAGAGGGAGAGAATAAGGATGTGAAAGCATTTTTTCAATCCCTACCCTCAATGTGTTTAAGAATATTTACTAAGTTATTCCTTCATGCCAGCATTGCCAATTTAAGACAAGAAGTGTTTATGGAAAGAATCTTGGACCACCCTTCTCAAAACAAACCTCATCTTAGCCTGATGGAAAGTATTATAAAGATCAAAAGTGGACATTTTCTAATAAATTACTTTTTCACTGGAAAATGCTGATTCAGTGACACTGAGCTGTGATGAAGGAAAAGATTTGTTTAATTGACAATTTTGTGCAAGAAACCATTGAAATACCCTATTTAAACCAAACTATTCCAGCAAATACAAAGAAACCATATTTTTTCCTGTGCTAGGAAACTCAGATTTCTTTCAGGATTGCTCCACCCCTCACAATGAAATATTTTTGATTCACTGTGGCCACACTTTCCAATCATATGGTGATTGGGTGGAGTAATTTTGGCCAGTTCTGATCTTTGTATTAGTTTCAGTTTTTAAAGCCTTCTTTAAATAGCACTTCTGCCATGGTTATATAATGAAGGGCTTTGTTACAAGCATTGCCACTGGTGGTAACTATTCTCAATTACCCTCACTGCTTCCACACAGCATTACCCATCCTGGGACATGAAGCACAACAAGCACAAGTGAAAGCTCCTAACTCCTGGATAAGAAAAGCACTTATTCAAAAAGAGACTCGATGAGACTTGGGTTTTGTTTTTTGTACTTCACCTGTCTCTTCTTTGTTATCGACTTTTGAAACTGCTGACAAAATTCAAGAAAATTTCAGCAAGGAGGATAACTCAACCATAGTGAATTCTCTCAGGCAGATTGAAAAGGGGTTATTTCAGCCCTGCAATCAAGGAAATTATTGGAGTGTGAGGATGCACCTCATTAGGCAGCAGAGAATCCTTAGGGCACACTCACATATACTTTAACCATCAGAAAAACTTCAGTCTGAGCTTCTAACTTCCCAGCTGATACCTCAACTCAATGAGTTTTGGGACACAGTCTGTACAATCCTACTTCCATAATTTCACTGTTCATGAGAGAATTCATTAGACCTAATAAACTCTTTGCTTGTAGTTACTAGAAAACACTGCTGGAAGTTACTGGAAAACAAACTCTTCCTACACGGGAAAGCATTCTGCTTTGACAAACAGATAAATGGGGAATGAAAAGCACAGCATAATGCTGATGTGAATAACTTCTGGTGACTTTTAAAGCTAAAATGATGCCTCCTTTTTTTGCCTTCCGTACAAATAGAAGGCAACTTCTGCTTTATAGCTGCAGTAAACCAAGCAACAGATGAAGACGTGCTAGAAATGGTAACAAGCTGAGCTGTTCCTGTGTGGGGACTAGGAGAGCAGATTCAGATTGCTGACGTGTATCCACAAAATGAGCGTGGAGGGCCCTGGCAGGCTCCCACCCATGAAACAAGCCCCAGCCACATCATCTGGACAGGAAGGAGCAGGTGCTGGAGCTGACTCTTGCTCACAGTCACTGAGGAGCTGAGGAGATGGAGCATTGCTTCTGTGGTAGCAAAAGAAAAGGCAGAGTAGTGTACTTTAAAAAAAAAATTAAAATAATGGTGGTAGTTAATTTATTGCTTCACTGAAGAAATCTACCCCTACATCACCAAGACCAGATATCAGGACATGTATTATGGACTTTAGGAGAGGCTCCTCAAATCTAATGAGATTTTGTAAACTGTGCTGACTGGTTTTATTTTCTGAGCTACATCTGTCTATATATTTTATATAAAAACATACATATTTATAAAACTCACGCCTTTTATATATTAAGCATATATGTATAAAATAAAGGTGCTTGTATACTTATTTTTATATAGATCTAAAAAAAAAGAACATGTTAAAAAATGTTTATCTACTTGCTCCTTAGATAGTGCACTTTTAATGCACAGAAAATGTAGCTGTCAGAAGCAAAAAAAATCATAGCTTCCTCTGGTACAGTACATTTCTATAGTTAAATAAAACATCCTTGCATGGGCAAGCAACAAGGGTTGAAAGAGTTCTCATCACTAGAAACCTTGTGTTTATCTCAAGTCTATGAAACGGATTGTTCTGTTCATCAATTTGAGAACTGTCAGGAATTAGACACCTGGATTATTTATGTGGCCTTTTTTGAAGTCTCTTTGAGAAAACCAAATGTGTTCTCTCCCTTCCATAATTCTCAGTAGCAGAGTAGCTCATGGAAGATAAATTAAGTCAGTTGCAACCGTGCAGTCCTGTTGTATTCTAATTACATCCTGGACAGCATCTGTCCTAGCACATTTGCTTCAAAAGGATTTGAAAATATTAATCATTAATTGAAATTTATTAAGCGCTTAGATGATAATTCATGACATGAAGAGGCATTCAGCTAAGTCTCATCTGAACTGTTCTATATAGCTGAACATAGTGAAAATCAGTAAGCATTATTTTCATTGCTAAAGCTGGCAGATCTGACAATGCATTGTGTGAGCCAGATTTTCCAGCAAGAATATGCTATTTTTCCATAGTCTCTAGAAGGACTGTGCTATAAAAGAGTACACTCACAGATTCAAGTACAAATGAATAAAAAAGCATGCACCAGTTAAGCTTTTTGACAATTTTTGCAGTTGGTTTTTGCAATTAGTTGCATTATACCCAGATGAAGCTGTACACTCTGGCCATAATACCCCTCTTTCGTCATGCACCTCCACTTGTCCTGATTACAAGAAATATGTAAATGTAAGTTGATTATGTTTCACTGTGAAAGAGAATACAATCATTACAGAAAAAAAAAATATGTCTAGGCTTTTTCAAAAGTGATAATCGTCATCTAGCTTTCAATAGAGGAAATTATCACTGAAAGTTGATAAAACCCATGGCTGTAGCCCTGGTCCTGAGGAATGCTTAGCCACCTCGGTATGGAGGGGGTCTACTCCCACTGCAACTCATCCTGAGTGATTTTTGAATAATGACAAACCAATTCCCTCCTTGACAAAATGGATCCATTCCTCCCTACTAAATCTGTATCCAACATAAATATGTCTTGCTGAGACTGTTTTCATGAGAAAATCTTGCATGACTCCACAGATGGTATGTGTGTTTTTGTAAATCCATCAGGAGTTGCAGTGGAGTCCCATAAAATACAGCCCCTGTAGAGCAGCATAATTAGGATGTTGAGGAAAGTGATGAGGTCTGTTCATATCTCAACCTTCGATTCTTTAAACC
This sequence comes from Cnemophilus loriae, assembly GCA_013397755.1. NCBI lineage: Eukaryota > Metazoa > Chordata > Aves > Passeriformes > Corvidae > Cnemophilus > Cnemophilus loriae. The sequence continues at coordinate 851,201 of VZTF01000976.1, read as the reverse complement.
TTTTTTCCAGACTTGTTCCTTTTCTCGCCACAAGGAAGGACGTAATCTGAAGAGCACACACCTCTGTTAGTCTATATGCATACTTGAGAGACCTCGTTAAAACAGCTCTTCCTGCGTGTTCATGAGAATTAGGGAATCATTTCTACATCGGAGCAGTCAAACACCCAATACAAGTTCAACCAAGTGTTCCTCTCTTCTGATGGAGAATTTCAGTTGAATGTCAAAGCCACAGAAAAACTTTCTTCAGTGTGTTCAGATTTTATGCGTATCTTGTACCCAACTACATATTTCTAACTTAATGCAAACACTCCCTCCCAAAGAAGACAAATATGACATGGTTATACAGACTATGTCAAACTGAAGTTTATTCTGACAACTAAACTGACACTTGCTAAGTAAAGTTCAATCTATGTATCATAATTTATATGGGTTCTTCTATCAGTGAATGAGACATTCCAGTGAACTTCTAAGGTACAAAGGAAGGTTTAGGTGATGTTCAGACTTGAAGGAATACAATTATAAAGTACAAACATACTGAAAAATAATGAATATAGCTTGTTCTTGAACAAACAGTTGGAAACAGGTGAGACAACGTAGCACTGCCATGCTGTATTTCCAGACAAATGATTACAAATTACTGTGGAAAAAAATGTTAGAAGAGAAAAAACAATTTTGATGGAAAGTAATACACATCATGTGCTCAGCATCCCTACTTATTATAGTGGGGGAGAAAATATGACCACAAAACTATATTATCTGTCTAAAAAATCAAGGAGCACCAAACACATTCAGCAACCCTAGACTTTCTGAAAGGGATTGATAATTGGATCATCACATGATTTCTTTTCACTTCTCCAAATTACAACATAATAGAATAATGCAGAGGTAGAAAGCACTGTAGCGCTTACACTTGGCTCCCATGTAAAATATTCCTCCTTTAAGATCACATTTTAGCAAAGGGAACACCAGAACTGTCCAAGGTCAAAGTCTGCCTTCAGTAGATCCATGAGAGGAAGCTTTATACCTAGTTACTACGCGCAGTATTTTTAAAGAGTTCGGCTTAGGCTGGTAACAACCCTGACTCGAGAGAGAACTGAAATCATAGAACATCCTGAGCTGGAAGGGACCCACAAGGATCATCAAAGTCCGACTCTCGGCCCTGTGCAAGACACCTCAAGAGTCACACCATGTGCCTGCGAGCATTGACCAAACACTTCTTGGACTCTGTCAGGCTTGGTGCTGTGACCACTTCCCTGGGGAGCCTGTTGCAGTGCCCAACCATCCTCTGCACGAAGGACATTTTCCTAATATGCAACCTAAATCTCCCCTGACACCATATTCGCTTGCATTCTGCCACTGGTCATTGCGGAACCCCACGGGTGACTGATCATCACTCTGTTGTAACTACATTTGCCCCTTGTGCCTGACCTATGAGCCAGTTGCTTACCCATGATGTGTTTATCCAGCTGTGTGTTGGACACTTTGTCCAGAAGGTTTCTCTGAGAGACATTACCAAAAGCTTTACTGAAATCTGAAAAGATTACATCAACTAGCTTCCCTTATTCAACTAGGCGCGTTTCCTTGTCATAAAAGGAAATTAACTTTGACAAGCAGGACTTTCCCCTCATGCAGCTGTGCTGGCTAGGACCGATGACTGTGTTGTCCTTCAGGTGTTTTTTCAATACCTCCCAGGGTGATTTTATCTATAATTTTTCCAGTCACTGAAGTGCAACTGATAGGCCTATGGTTACCAGGGTCATCCTTTGTGCCCTTCTTGAAAATTGGGACACTGTTACCCAGCTCCCAGTCAACTCAATATTCTTAAGGCTGTTCAAAAATCTTTGAGAGAGTCCTCACAATGACATCAGCCAGATGTTTGTGTATTCTCAGAGGAATCCAATCAGGCCTCGTAGACTTTTAGGGATACAGCTGGACACTAACATGTACCACACAAGGTTCTGCAGGTTCAGGGTCAACTGAAAGTACTGCACAAATTCAGGGTCAAATTCAGGTTCAACAGGATCAATCTTTTTTGTCACCATAGTTCTCCAGCTCAGGGCAATAACTTGCCCTTAGTCTGTCACCAGTACTGAAGACAGATGCAAAGAAAATATTAAACACTTCTGCCTTGTCCATGTCCCCATCTGTGAGGTGACCAATCTCACCCTGTACTGGGCTGATGTAACTTTTATACTGCCTTTTGCCATTAATACAATTGAAAAAAACTCTTTTTATTGTTCTCCACAGTTCTGATCAGCTTCATCTCCACTTGAACTTTGACCATATGAATTTTCTGCCTAGAGTGGCAAGCAGCACCTCTGTATTCCTCTCGCATCACCTGACCTTGCTTCCACTGGGCATACACCTTCTTTTATTTTCCTTATCTCCAAAAGAAGATCTCTGCTCAGCCAAACCTGCCTTCTGAATTGACACTTTGCCCTTTTACACCTTATCATCTAGTTTAAAGCTCTATTGATGAGCCCTGCTAGCTCTGCTGCTAAAATCAGTTTTCCCCTCTGAAAAAAGATGCATCTCATCAGGTGACAGTAGACCAAGCTCTGCATGTTCAAGGCCTGAACGTTGGTGATGGATAAATAATACTTCCACTTAATGGCTGCCTGATCCCAGTCCACACCAGTGAAACCAGCAGTTCAAGAGCAGGCATACTCAGACCTCATTAGTGATGTAGGGAAGCAGAGAGGAAAGGTACAGCTGTGTTGAGCTGAGGTCTGGATGAGATCTGGTCAGTCCTCCACACCCATAAAAATCCAGTCACACAATCACACCATACCACGTTCAGTACTGTTTTTCACACTGGACCAATACAATCAGTTATAATCATGATTATTCTAATCATCCACAACTGATTAAAAGGGGAAAATACGACAGTTTTTTTTTTTTTAAAGACGGCTGAGTTAACATAGAGTTGTTCTGTTAGAGCTGTAGTTGACAAAAATGCATTTATGGATAGGGAGGAGGTTACACACTGAGATTCTGATTGTGGCTTACATGCTATTTCTGTCTTCCCTGCAGTCACTACACATCAAGTGTACAGCAGCAGCTCGCTCTCTTTTTCAAACAAGTTTCTGTGTGCATATTATGATAAGATCAGGCACGCATTGTTGAAGAGGGCAGATTTTAAATAGGAATAAATCATCACAGCTTTTGCAAAAGTCACTTTTTAAGAAAGGCTTAGGTGCTCAACTAGATAAATGGATGTCACGGTTGTGAAGTCAATGAATTATGATGAATGAGTTAATGCAGGTTTATGCCAGCTGAGGGACTGTCCTCCTCCTCCCTCACCTACTGCCTTCCTAATTTATCTATCACTTTCCAAGGCTGATCAGTCACATCAGGATGTAAAACAGGTGCAGAGGAAGTTAAAAAGGTGCATGTTAAACCTACCTGAGTGTCAAAACAGTTTCCGGCCGTGGATGGTCTGCTCCTCGTGGTGCACATCACATGTTATATCCGAGTTCACTCCACACACTCCTTTCACAGGGCAGAGCATCAGGGTTGCACTGGAAGTGACATGAATTTGGAATCAAAAGAGAGAGGGAATAAAATAAGGTTAGATATTATCAAAAATTTCTTATGAAAAGTCCTCCACTCTAAGCACAACCTCAAAAATTATCAGTAAATTAAAACTTTCTGGAAAACTAAACCTGACAGCATATTCCTGTAATGCAATATGATAAAAAATCAAAATCCAAATAACACTTCACTCCAGCTGATCAAAGTGTAACAATTCCTCAGGATTATTTCAAGTAACTTAGTTTCACATGGAAAATTTTGAGGTTCCTTTGAAAATCTAAAGTTAAATCAATTTCAGTCTTTCTAGGAAACTAGAAATTAAAGAACATGTGTTCCATCCCTATGACTTATATTTAAGCAGTCACTTCTGATATTTTTGTGACTCCAGCTGTAAGACACAAGAAAGAAAATACCTTGTCTCTACCAAATTCTTTATGTTAAGTAGAAAATAATGTTGTCACACAGGCACTTTGCATAGTCTTAAAATTAGAGAATACACGCAGTACAAACGCAATATGTCTGACAAAAATATTGTAACATTTTGTTGCAGCTATTTTCCCCCACTCTGATTCTCACACATGGTATTTTTGAGGAAACAGGAAGAAGTGTTTTTTTCATTCTGCTTGCTGCTGCAAGTCAGCAGCCCAGAACTTCTCCAAGATTACATTTGTGAGCAAGTCTGTGCAAAATGCCCTCAAAATAGAATTCTTCTCTTCCATATTTTACATGTGGTTTTCAAAATTACAAATCACCGCTCTGCTCACAGAGGAAAGGGATAAATACATGTTGAATCAAATGTCTCAATTAATTTAGAGATGCCAGGCCTCATTAAAAAGGTCTTGACTATAACCCTCTGCTAAACCAACAATAACACTGTCAGCTCTTGTCTGCATAAAACGTAGGTACAACAAGCTCTACTTGCTTTTGAGAAAGGGCAGAACTTTACCGTCATGAAACCTACTGAAGAAATCCGTAGAACAATGCAAATTGTCACTACATGTTCAATACACCACCAGTGGGTTCTCAACACATTTGCCAGGTGCTTACCATCATTGCTCAGCTACCTTGAATCTAATTCACAGCTACTTAGGCTATGCAAGATACTATTTTAAATTCCTGTATTAAAAGGAGGATCTGAGAAGAAAAAAAAAAACAACTCCTTGTTTGTCTTGAATACAAGACATAAGAAGACACTAAATATCTAGATATTATCTTTCTAAAAGCCAAAACGAATCTACAACATATTTTACAATTGCAAACAGACTGATTGCTGTCAGGGAAGTATTTAGGGAGCATGCAAACCTACAAAATTCTACATTTTTTAGTGCTTATTGGTTTCATCTTCCTGTGTTTAATGGAGAAATATTCTCTATCAAGATCTAGAGCTGTCTGTCTTGAGGTTCAAAAATATACTATTCTTAATTTCCTTGCTTGCCAAAATCAGAACATTGTACTAAGAATATTGTCTTTAGTACACAGTATAGCTAAAGTGTATCACAGTCTGATGGCTTTTCTAGTTTGCAGTTGAATATTAAGCCAGTTTTTTCATGCCAGCAAATTTTTTAGATGTTTTTATAGTTATCTTAAATTGGATTTGTTTTTAAGACTAGAACATAATTTATCTGATCCTGACAAGGTTATGACAGCTTCTCTGAAGATGGAAGAAGATACTTTTCCAGATTCCAGTTAGAGGATTGACTGACTGTAATAAGGTTTCCTAGTGAGATTTATACACAATGGTAAACAAGGATTGATTATTCTGCCATATTAACATGGTGATATAACTAATCAAGCACTGAAACTAATTTGCCTACTTTGTTGATTTTGACACAGACAGTATTTCACTATTAGTTATTATAAATTTTGCTATCTCAGTTGAATAATATGAACTACTCTGTTTTAGTGACAAACTTTCTTGTTTTAGTGAAGATTTATAACCTGGAAGTTCTAAATGGAAGCTGATGTGTGCTTGTTTTTTGGAAGGCAGCATGCATCCACATCTTCTGCCTGTGAATACCCAGGATAGACAGCAAGTGGTTGGCCTGACAGCCTGAGCTCTGTTAACAAGTTTGTTTCTCACTCCACACTAACAGGAAAGCATCCAGCGCACTAATCACACTGTTTTTTTCAGTAGCAGCTATTTTTTCCACAATCCCGCTTCTGGCTTTTATTTGAGTGCTACTGAAGGGAAAGAGACAGGAAAGAAATAACACAAGGAACATTTTCTCCTCAAAAAGCCCACCCAAGATACTCTGAGGAGCACCACTGTTTTTAAAAGGGAAAAAAGCCCCTCAAAGCAAAACGCAAGCTACAGCATGTGATATCACAGTTCCCCATTATTTTTTTCTCCTATAAATGTCACAAGACTGACCAATACTAGCACAAATTAAATTCAGTTGAAAGAGCAATGATAATAACAATTACCCCTAGATGATCTCAACTGATTGTGAATACAGCCCCAAAAACAATACTTGTATGTGTGTATGCACACATAGATATTTAGTTTCTGTGCAATAGCTCCAGCATCTCCCTTAACACCATAGGTTACCATCCAACTAAAATTGTGTTTTCAAGGACTACCACTAGTATCTGGGCTACACCAATGCCACAGCTACATTAATGATCCCTGGTAGAGTTGCCCTGTTGGGAGGGGGAAGGGAGAAGTCAAACCTCTGAACAATAAAACTGCAGCTCTGGAACTCCATTTTGCCTCGCTCAAGGTGATGGTGGATAATGATCATTTTTCTGTATGACACTTGTACACACTCAAGCAATTCCACTACATAAATTATCTGAAACACTTGGCACTTTTTTTGTGCATTATTTTTGCTTGACATACATAATCACAGTTAGACCCTCACCCTTATGCATCCTTGGCAGGATTTGAATTCTGCTGCTTCCCAGAGCACCATTAGCCTTTCAGAGAGGGTGGGCACCAGGTTCGTTTCACGAAAAGCTCTGAGAGAAACCACCTGTCTCTCCGCAAGGATTACTTCTCAGGTGGAAACATTCTCTATATCTATAAGAAGCTGACCAAGGAAATGGATTTAATCTCATTCAAGGCATATCAGGAATCACAAAAAGGAAACTAGCTGCTGTTCAAAACCCCCATATATAATCTACTACATAGCACTCACATGATGCAAATGTGTGATTATCATTGCATCCTTCCATTGTGAGGAGGGTAGCAATGCAAGGAACCTATTTTCAGATCTCCACTAATTGGCACAGTGTAACCCAATTAAGGATCTTTTTACAGAAAAAGCCTCAAAATTTTCATTCAAGCCTTAAGAACATGGAAAAACACAGAAAGCAACACTAATATGCCCTCTTAAAAGAAATATGAACTAATCAGCAACTTACTGAGGTAGCCAATCTGTTATTTGGATAATTCTAGTTTGAATAACTGTGACAGATAAATGTCTGGTGGCAGTGCAAGCTCTTTAAGATGTAATGTTGCATTCGCTACCAATACAGTTAGGACTTGTTTCTTCACATGTAATTAGGGATAGGTTAGGTCTTTAATAGCAGTAGTTAATTCATAAGGAAATAAGAAAAAATAACATTTTGCAACCTGAAAATGTTACAAAATTGTCTTTTTTCAGGAAAAATCATACAGTGTTTCCCTTTACCCTGTGTCTGCAGGTACAGCAAGAAGAGCAAGAAGCCAACTACATCTCTGGCAATTCACGGGAGAATAGGGCAGAGACCAAGGAAGGAGTCTTTTCCCTCACCTACCAATGCACCACACATTGCTACTTTTCAGGCTAACATCACAGTGTTTTTTGTTCCAGGTACTTACCGTGGTTATTAATCCCTAAAACTCTCATTGAGTGGGAAAGAGGAAAGACAACTAAGCTGAATATGATGACTAGTTTTTCATGTGCAGGTCTTTCCGCTCCTGCACGTCCATGGGGCTCTCCCTCTGAATATGCCAGTCTGCTTTCTTTGCCAGCATATTTCAAGAGCAAGAGAAAAAATATGAAGAAAGAAAAGGGTGGAAAACATGGCTTAACATGTCGAATTTATCTATCTCTGGAGCATGAATGATCTGTAGAAGTTCTAGAGAGAAACTACTACTTACTTTAATGGAATGAAAATGTTATTTAATGAAAATAGGTGGTCCTTAGCAAGTCAGATATCCTGCTGATTCATCCACAGTGGGAAAGACCTCTGCATATGCCCCTGCCTACACACACACTTATTAGACATCAGAGAATCAACTCTGAGGGTTTTGGAGGAGGTGGCAAGGAAACCGGAACTTGAAATATTGTTAATCAAATGCTGGCAATGGGAAAAAGATAATTGCAGAGCGTTGCACTAATGAAGTCAAATAATTTCAAATGCACTCACAGCTCACAAATGTATTGTCTCCTGTTTTACTTCAACTAAACCGATTTTCTGTAGTGTCAGAGGAAAACAAATTCACATCCCTAAAGCACAGCTGTACAAGGATGGTGTGCTGCAAAATTTAAAAGCAGTCCTGCTAAAGAAGGGCAGAATGGTTACACACCACCACCCATACTGGAAGTGAAGACCTCTAAATTCAAGGTTGGTTACTGTTAAGTGTCTTTGACACGCTGATGTCCTATATAAAAAAACTTAGTAACCTTTCTGAAGGCATATTGACTCAGTGTCTGAAGAAATCTTTCAAATATTGAGTGGACCAATTTTTTGCTCAACAGAGAACCTTAAAAGACTCCCTCCTTTACTCAAATAGCTCCTCCTAGAGCCTTTTTTTTGTGGACTTTTTAACTTCTGTTAAGTTTCAGAGCCACAAAGCCTCTCCCTGTCAAAGCCACTCAGATTAAATCACAGCACCAGGCAGTAAATGGTCCTTCAGTGAAAAGCCCTCTCAGGCTAGTCACAAGAATAAAGCAGGCTTGAGAACACTACATAGTGTTTGTTGGTGTTTTAACAGTACTAGATGTAGATGAGGAAATTATAGTGCTGGATTATATGAGAAGGCACTGTGGATTTCCTGCAGCATTCATTTGCTGTGTGACTGACAGTTCCTGTATAACTGGGCGGTGGCAGGAGAGGTGGGAAGTGAGGAAACCACAACCTAATGAGATACTTGTGGCTGTGACAGGTAGCAGGAGAAGCCATGAAGAGAACGATCAGCCAGGGAATTGTGCTACCTATACTAACAGCTATTTTACTATCAAATGAGACAGTAATTATAAAACAGATGTTACAGAAAACTTGGAAGGTAGAAACCCAGACATGATGATAAGCATAAAAGACAGTTCCTCTGAAAAAGAGGGGGAGTTTAATTAGTAACAAGAGGAAGCACAGATTAATTTAATTTGTGAGTAGGTGGAAGTAGCACAGAAGTGTGCTCAGGAAGTAGTTTGATTCAAGTGACAGAGACTTGAAAGATGTATGCCATATTTGAATATGGAGTATTAATTGCAAACAAATAGTAGCCTCTTCCTTCAATGTAACAGTTCAAGAAAAATAACCTGAAATGCTGTATCAGAAGACATGAAAATAGATATTAGGTCAATCTTATACATTGTTTGGAAAAACTAAATACTATTTTACTAGCCTGTCTAGCAAATACAATTAAATAACAAAACCCATATAATAAACCATGAATTTATTGGAAGCATGCACTGAAAACCTCTGTTGATCTCCCTTTGAGGAAAGAAACCTCAACTCACAGTAAAACTTTTCAAAATAAGTATTAAGTAAGACAGCTGTTTTAAGAATCAGAATCCACAAAATAACATTGCCTATTATTGATTATTTGAATACAGAACCAATGATAAACCCCATGCAGCCCAAAAGGCATTCTCAGGGGCCACTGGGGAAAATACTTGAGATTTCTATAGCTACCAGTTTTGTTATTAAAAATGAAATTTTCATTTAAACATGCTGGTTGCATTTGTTGTTCCTCTTTTGCAGTATCTTTGCACTGACCTGTTTTAAAGGAACACATTCATCCAGTGGATTTCATTTTCACATAGCTTTGTTTTTAAACTGTACATTTATCCCAAATAATGTGACTCAAAAATGAAAACTGAAAACCAATACCGTCTATTGATATCTTTATCTCACACTTCCAGTAAAGGAAGTGGTCTGGCTTGAGTACACAGTACCAGATTATTTTGGTTTGGTGTCCACACTGGAGAAAACTGTGGAAATATGAAAGAGAGCAAAAGAGGACTGCAGAAGTGCTGTTTTGCAGATTAAGAAGTTTAATCTATTCAGCCTATCAAAGTGAAGACTGAGAAGTAATTTGATCACTGTGTGGCAGTGCTTTCACTTGGTGAAAATGTTTAATGGCAGGAGACTTGCTGACTGTGTTGATGATAAGGTAAGAAAAATAAATTTGCTGTATGGTAGAGCTAAGTACATTGAAGCTTGAAAGATGGTGCAGCCCCCAGCAGCCAGGGAAATTGAACATTTCAGTCAGGGTGGCAATATCACAGGTTTTGAGTTCAGCTACAGCACAGCTGTGAAGTTTTTGTATTTTGTCCCATTTGAGTTCAAGAATTAAAATACCAGTTTAATTTCAGAAATTGCTCAAACCTATTTTAATTTTGAGCTGTAGTAATGCCACTGATCAAAGGCTCCATGTTTGTAAATGGGGCAGATTTACCATCATAGTGGAGGAAAAGTTATTCTGCTTTAAAGGAAGAAAACATACCAGAACGAAGCTTTTGTGGGAAACTAGGCCGAGAGTAGGAGGCAAGGAAACCTTTTTCATCTCACTTATATTCTTGTGTCCACATTAAGACCATAACTCTAATAAAACATTAAGCTTCTGTGCTTTAGCCTAACAACTCTAAGATTCAGGGGAAAAATTTTACTTCAGGGAAGGCGGTCAGCCACTTGGAGAGCTGATCTTTCTTATTTTAGGCTTATTTATGCTTCCTTAGCATAAGTAGATCTCCGTCTGTCATCAATCCTTGTGTCATACAGTTCAGCTGTCTAGAGAAATGAAGGCTCTTCCAGAACAAAAATCTTTGACAAAAAGAGGACCAGATGAGGAAAAAAAGAAGGATTAAAGTATTATAGCCCAGATTTGACAGTTTCCACATCTTCCAGCTTTCATGACTTCTTTCCCCAGCAACAATACAATATGCTTCCACAACACATGTGAACACCTACCATCTCCTTCCCTCCTGTGCCCATTGTAGGAGTGAGTTCAGACTGTTTCTAATGTATATCTGCTCTTACACAGTTTAATAACAGCAGCAAGAGATCTGCTGTCAATCAGAATTTTCTTGCATTCATGAACCAGAAAAGCTGGAGACCTTTCCCGTGAATGATCAACAAGGTCTTGGCTATTTTGGCTAGCTGAGATACTCTTTTTCCCCTACTGCAGGGAAATAGGAACAGGTGACCTCAAAATATCCTGAAACTACGCACTCTTTTTCTTACTCTATGATACCACTTGTGAGGGTGTGCCAGAATACATCAAATTACTTGGTGAATAATTCCAGAATATAGGTTCATTTGTCAGCATCTTTACTGGTGGAAGCAAGGGCTGAAAATACTTTTCTGGGAGAAAAGTAAGTCTTGTATTCTCTTTGCTGTTTGTTCTTATTATGTAATACTCACTGAGTTCGCAAGAAAATATGCATTCATCATTTCCTCAAATATTTTTTACAGTTAACTAAACTAACTCTAATGAATAATGCTGAAACTGTGCATTGCTCTGCTAGTTTTTCAGGTGGCTGTTTTTTAAAACTACCCACATATTGAGGACTGCTTCCCAAGTTAATGCCTCATTAACTCAAGCCATAAAACCCCCAACAAAACAACAACAAATTCATGGTAACTACAAGATCCATAATTGCATGGATTTTGTACACTACATTTAACTGATCTGTGAGAAAATACAAACTTAAAATGTTTTTGCGAGCTATCCCTTCCCTTTAGCAGTTCCTTACACATGCACAATTTTGGTTAAATTCTTTTTGAATGGATATGAACCAGACATTTGAAAAGGTAGTTATCTGGGCTTCGGATAAACAAACAGAGGTCTAGTTATATTACGCAGGCAAAGCCTGAATAGTGCCAAGCTCCATACAAAAATATCTCGTTTGTCCCCACCATAAATTGAATAAGAAGGCCTCCAGAAGAGTTTGTAGACTGGTCTTTAGTTTAATGACACTGAAGCTTATAGGATATGAAAACACTGCATCTTATTCAGTTAGATGAGATGTGAACCACTCTTGTTGCATTTGTCAAGTGTTTGGAGTATTGTAGCCAGAATCAATTAACGGCAGAAAATAGATTTGAGAATGGTGCTAAACAGACACAATGGTGGGTGAGGCAGCCTGTGGGAAGTATCAAGGACTAGGACATGGCTCTGCATTGATAGTCAAGGAGGAATAACACATCCAAAGAAACAGAACATTTCCTAACTTCATAACTGAGACGACCACATGGAAATCGCAAAAAAGAGCGATGGAAAACAAATCCGTTTTCACAATGGAAAACAAATTCGTTGAACTGCTTGGCATTTCCTTCTATTCTGTTACACATGCACATGAAGTAAACAAATACCTCCTTTCTTATCCCCTAGCTCAGCTCCCCAGGGAGAGGAGGCAGGACCCTTCCTTGCCTAGCAAGGCTGATCTTTCCTAGCAGATGGAGAAATATGCCTACCTGGAGCACTTCCTTTGGCCACATCCCAAATTCCACAAACCTACATGCCTTTGCATTCCTGAGCCAAAGCGTGCTTGGGGCAGGCACCAGTATTGTGCTATTTGCAGCATGATTTGGGATGGCAGCTACAAGGAGAGCAGCAACGCCAAGAGACGTCTCCATGTCTGACAAGAACAATGAGTACCCTGCAGTAAAGCACGATGACAACAAGAAAAGGAAAATAGACCTGTGCTAGACATTGCTCTTCTTTTGTTCATAGATCAGGTACAGCCCACAGGGCCTATGGAAGAAGGGAGAAAGATAACCTAAGAAATTATTTCAGGGTCTGTGCATCTGGTCCCAGGAATAACAGAGATGGCATAGGATAGCTGTATGTTAACAGATTCTCTGACTTCTTAGGCTTTTCTGCTTCCAGGCAATCTGGAAATGACAGTCTCTATACTACTCTGTTCCCATTTCCTGCCAAAACCAGGAAGTAGAGAGAATGATTTATTTCTTTGGAAACATCATCCAAGCAAACAAAAGAAGAAAAACAACAAACCCCCAAATTAACTATTGATTCTGTTTCAGCTTTTTCTCCCCAAACAACCTTACAATTCTTTGTATATAAATAAAATATATTTACTTCACTTGGATTTTTTTATGCCTTGAGTGAAAATAAACAAACAAAAAGCATTCCAGGGACAGCAAAACCAAGGAAGTGAGTATTCCAAGAGATGCTGGGAGTATTTCTGAGTGGATTTCATGTTTGCTAACAGATGAATGCTGACTCTTTCTCCTCCATAAGAATGTTAACAGGGTTTCTCTCCATCACCTAGCTGTCAATTTCTCCTATTTGCAGGAATGTAATTATTTTCAAGATCTTTGCCCCTCTTCCAAATGTCGCTAGAATTGGCCAGTGGTTCAAAAGTTAATTGCAACAGTCTGACAGACACACAGACAGGGAACATGACTCCAAAAGCCTAATTTCCCTAGGAAAACAAACAAAAAATCAGTTAAATTTAATTTACGTACCTGAGGATAAATATATGCTCTTGTGTAAAAGAAGACTAGGAACAAAACAGAAAAGGATTTCAAGAATAATTCATGTTTAGCCTGGTAGCTGAAATGGACACACAACTGTGAGCTTTATAAATAATCTCTTTCACCTCAAAACAAGCAGTTGGCACCTCTGAGAGCTGCTTACCTCACCGACATAAGCAAAGTATTACTGGTTATTGATTCCATTAATCAAAAATCCAGATTGTAAATGTCATCTTGTCATCTTGATGTGAGGGCAGCTACTACTGAGCTTTAAAAAAGAGGGATTAGAGAGGGGCTGCAATCATGATAATGTAAGAACTGTATCAAGGACAACACGGTACTACTGCCAGTGCTTAACTAAACTGCAAAATATGTCTCATGCTAGGAAATAGCTCCATCTCCTGTTCCGCTTACAGAAGTCCTCAAAATCCTAATTTAAACAAATAAGTAAGAAAAACCCACTCCATAGCTGCTCTTTAAAAGTCTTCAAAGAGAAAATAAAATTGAAGCCTATGTCTACACAACTAAATCCCTCTCATATACACATTTAAATACCCCTTTTATCTTGCTGGGATGAAGCATTAGCAAAAAATATTCAAGTAGCTGCTAAGAGAAAGATGTTCCTATTTGTCAAAGCATCTTAAGAAATGATGATGTGTGATGTTCTCAGCTCCCCCCTAAAATGCGTCGTATGGTTGGAATATAAATCTGTCCTACGCACTGTGGCAAGGCTTTGTTCACAATTTTGGAACGTGCTTTAAAGCTTTTGCTCCACAACGTGGCCAATCTTGGTTGCTTTTCCAGTCTCTCCAGTGACATAGTTATCCCATTGGATGCTTAGATGAAGTCAATAGGAGTGTTGTCATAAATCTTATTGCAAAGTTTTCCCTTGAGGTCAAATGAAAAGAGTTGGGAAACTGGGGTGCAATACTTGCTCTCTTCCCCACATATTTTTTTTAAAGTAGCAAGTAGGGAGAGCTCTTCTACGCATCAAGCAGCCTGTGCTATATCAGTAACTAGACTGGCATAGAAGCCATGCAGGACAGCATCATTTCACTGTTCTACCAATTCACCCACCTAAGAGGACTTGTCCTATCACTGAGAGCAGTGGGAAAATTCTCCTTCTACCCATCCAGGATGGCAGAAAGAAGTCTCTATCCACAGCTCCAGCACGGAAGATAAAGCAAGCATTTTTAGGCAAGACTAATTGACAGTCTACTTCCAGGAGTGGGAAGGTAAGAGACAAACCACATGCAGAATTCAAGACAATGATAGGAAACTGAGATTGTACCAAAGGAACAAAGGGACTCAAGCGTGTATTACAGAAAGGCACATCAACTGAGTTGGCTCAGAAGGATTCAGGTAATCACTTTCAAATCCATTAAGAAATTTTAAAGCTGCACCCTTCCTTGAACAAGGCAGTATTTTTCAGTGCTGCAAATGCAAGTGAAGAAGGAAAACTCGATCTTTCTTATATTTCTCTGCTGTGGAGCCATCAGATTCACCATTCTTTGCAGCACAAGAGTTTGCATGGAATTGTGACCCTGTTCCCATTCAATACAAACTCTGCACTCCTCTGGTGCCTGTAAGACACCTTCACTTCCAGAGCATTAGGTAACAACCAAGACCTATGTTTCAAATGTTGACAGAAGTAAATTTACACAAGTAGGCTTTCATTGAAGTCTATTAATAAAGAAATAGCTGTTTTGTCTCTGTACCTCACCACTTATTTTTGTCCGCTTATTGAAAAAATATAAGAGTAAATACAACTTCCTTTAAGTATGTAGGACCAAGCAGAGGCTTTCCTTCAGTTAACACCTAACCACAGAGGAGCACAAGCTACAGCAGATACTCAGCTTCCAAGATCACAGTGAAATGTTTCACAGCTGTTGAATAGCTCCTTTTGCTACTTATGTACTAACTACCTTTATCATTTGCCATTTACAGCCTCCTTGGATGTCTTTATATCTGCATTTAACCTATACCAGAATAACATAGCATTGAAATAGAAGGCAGCTGTCTTATGAATGGGAGAAGTTGGCAGAGGCTGGCAGAAAGAAAAAGGGCCCTAAAGGCTTAATTTATTTGTCCATCAATTGCAATGGAGATGGAGGCATTCCAGTCATTCTATACCACTCCATCAGCCTGTTGGCAAAGGCAAGAAAACTTATGGTGAGCATCTTAAATCTTTCAAGAGAGGCAGGTGGTGCACTGCTTGCACTTGCATGCTGGAAACCAAGTATTCCCTTGTTGGCAGTTCATAGCCTCTTGAGGAACTCTGTCTCAAGATACAGTCTGCTTACTGGACAAGAGGTAGACTTCCCATCTCCTCCTGGGAGTGATGGGGGCTGAAATCCTGCTTGCACCTTTGCAGTACTCATACTAAAGTTCTGTATGTAGCATAGGATCACGTATATATACGGGATGCAAGGAGTCTACTCCGTACCTTTTTGTAAGGTTCAATGCAGTTGTCAGTCTATTATTTCACATCAGATGAGTTAGCAAGTCAAAAATTCAACTCTGCAGAGCTAGGAGCTATGCAATTCTCATATATCGCACAATTCATTCAAACTTTGACACTGAAAATAGGTAAGACTATTTCATAGCCTGGGAAGGTAAAAACCACTATCATCTATTTTTAAATGCCCAGCACACAGCATAAGGCTGGTGGATCTGTAGGGAGCATTTGTCAAGTATGTGCCCTCTGAAAATGTATGAAAACTCAGCAGTTTCGATCACCCACCTGTAATAACTGCAGTACTGGTTGATTATATTCCACTGCAGAAAGCAGCATTTCTCCTCACTTTCTTTTTACTGCAAGTATCAGACTTCTCAGCTAAGAGCTCCTCAGCAAGGAAATCAAAGCAGTACGACACCAATTTATGAGCAATTACCTATTCCCATAGGCTTGTGAAGGAGGACCTTGACATGAGTTGCCTACCTTAGCCTGTGCCATTCCAGATGTTACAGGGCTAGCAGGATGTCTCCACAGTGGGAGCTAGTCTCAATCCAAATATCACTGCCCAAGGTCTCTGGGAGCAAAAGAGTTTTAAGGGCTGCATTTAAAGTGGATTAAAGGACAAGGATATTTTTGCAGCTCCTGACAGCTGCCTCTAAGAATGCTATAATAAAACAAACAGTTGTATGAGAATTCCCTCAAAGCAAAAAGCATTGCAGCACATAAAGCAAAAGAATATATAAAATTAAGCCTGTTTAGAATAGCAGCATGGCCTGTCTGGACTCCTTTCTGTTGAGGTATTGGTTTTCACATAATTTTGATATCTCTTTTTGAAGACAGCAAGGCCGTACAAAGGCCAGTCAAGGATAAATCCAGAGAGAGGGGAAAGAAAAGGGCTGCAGTTGCATTGCTTATTAGTATTTCCCAGAGCAGCACACAGAGCTGTATTGCAGGAGAAGGAGGTTTGTCTCCTGTGTGGTACAGCCTATGCCAAGGCAGAATAGGCAGACGTCAAGCTGAGCACTCTGGCATCATCCCACAGAGGTCTAACTAGCTTTCTTCGAGCAAGTCCAGAGCGCAGGAGACTCACGGTCTTGTCCAAGGGGCTCACCCCACCTCTCCCATGCTGACTGTACTGCAGTGTATTGTGCTGTTCCAAAAGGCATGCTGAGCTTTTGTCAGTGACACTAACCCAAGATTCAACAGCTTGAGCTATAATTCCTAGTTCACATGCTCCCTATGAGATTTTGGGTAAATCACTTTATGACTTTGGCTTTATCCTCTGCTGTGATTATTTGCATTTACTTTCTCTGCCCAAAAGCTGGCCAAGCAGCAAGCATACATGACCTCTGTGACTGCTGCCTCAGAGCATGCACAGCACCAAACTGGCCATGCACAAGACTCCCCCAAAGTGACAGTGTGCTCCTTAGATCAGTTCTGTAACAATACCCCTGCTGATTATCTATGCCTCTTCCTGGGTAGATCACTCAATTCCACCAGGTAGAGCCTTCACTATATAACAGTTATTCTCCTGCAGGTGAGATTTTGAAAGAGCTGCTATTAAGAGATGGTGTATGAAGCAGAGCAAGAGAACAGATCACTTTGACAGATGGGAATACACAGGAGTGTAGCCCTATCCTGTAAGTGTGGTGAAAATGTTCTCACCTACAGAAATAACAATTCTTGCAGCTTCAGGTTTTTAAATATGAAATATATATATTAGAAGTAGAGTTGGTTAAGTAGTTCAAATAGCTAAAATCTCCAGTGTACAAGGCTATCATTTTAGATAATGAGACATTTCTCCATTTTCCAAAAGGTTAAAGACAGACTCTATAAATTCTGCATCTAGCAGCCCAGGGAGGCTTCTCCTAATGGCCCCCACAGACATCATTTCATTGTCTGGAATGCATCAGGATCAGTTAAAGCTGATGAAGTGAAAGGCTTTGTGCTCAGAATAAAAGTAGGAGCAGGTAAGGCTTCATGACTTGAAACTGCAAAACAGCTTTTCTGCAAATAAGCTGCAGGAGGGGAGAAGAAAAAGAAATTAACTGTCACTAACTACAATGACAGCAGAAAATAACTACTATAAAACAGTCACTGAGAGAGGAACGCACAAGGTCGTCTTCATACTCTGCATTGCATAAAAGTTGATCTCTGCAAAACACACTCCCTGGGCCAACCTGTGTTTCACAGAGCAGGTGGCAATGCTGCCCTTTAGGTACCAGCAAGCCAGAGGACATGTCCCTCAGCCATCTGGAACTCCGTCGGCACACACTCATGCTGGAAACAAAATGCACAAAGATTTGCATGACTGATTTTCTGCTCCATGCTCTGGCGAGGACAGCAGAGACAAGCAGCCTTGACCTGCTGACCACTTGTGACAAGAATTTGCTCGGCAACAGAGACCCTCAGGTGGCCAGATGAAACCAGCCATCTGTCAGCTGCGAATCCGCAGCCAGCCACTGCATGAAAAGGTAAAAATCAAAAGGGAGAGAAAAAAAAAAAAACACAAAAGAAAAAAAGTCAAAGAAAGGACAGAGAAAGAACAGTTCTAGCTGTGCTGCAGATATTTATTTTTCCTTACAACAACAGAGGGCGGTAATCCTCCATGCTGTCCACAGTCCTGGCCTGCTGCAAGCCCAATGTGATACCCTGGAGGTGCTCAGCTCTCCCTTCAGCAAAAAGCAGCAGTTTTATTTCTAGGGAGCAATACATTTTTATGTGTTCTACCTTACCAGAAGCAAGAAGCAAGAGGACTAATGGTGGCTTCAGGCAGTAAAACAGACACCACATCTCCCTTGTTAAATGATGAATTTTTTCCGGTGGAAATGCAGAACTATTTTTACGCAGGCACACATTCACAGAAAAGCCATTAAAAAAAAGAGCCTGGGACACAAAAGCTCTTTCTGCTCCCCTCCCTCCAGGCACTGAGCCCCCTGCATGAGGGACCATGCTACTGCCAAGAGCACCGGGCACATTGTCAGCTGTGGACCACAGAAATTCCACCTCTATCTTGAATCCAGCTGGGCCCCTTAAGGGAACCCAAGCATTGGACTCAAAATGCCATCAGGATGGAACTAGGGAAAAGACACTGCATCCTGAAAGTCTTTAGGGTTTATGAAAGAAGAAGCAGGTAAGACTTGGCCATTCACGGTGTAGGTTTTGGCACATAGCCCACCTTGAAGAAAGCCTCTCAAGAGCCTAATTTCTTGATCTGGAGACAAAAGCAGCATCAGGCCATGTGTTGGAAGTTGCATCTGGTGTTGACGAAAAAAAAATGGGGAAGTGCAATGAATTCAGACAGATCTCCTGCCGCCCCTCTATTTAGAAGCACTCTGACACAAGTGTTAGCATCTCCTACGCTGAAGATCAGGCTATCTGTCCTCTATAAGATGCACCTGGGGCCAGGAAGCAGGAAAGCAACAACCCTCTGATGTGCAGAGCAGCAGTGTGTATTCCCACATCTGCCATGTAAAGCCAGAGTCCATCTAAACAATCAGGGCATCAAAACAGCCATGTGGGACAGTCCTCATTTGAGAGGGGAGTCTTTATATTAATCATGTAAAGGCTGTGGAGATTATGTGCCTTGTCCAAAGCCACAAGGTGATTCCAGGACAACACCAAGAACAAAACCTGCACCTCCAGAGTCCCTGGAGCTAATGCCATACTGCTACATCCGCTGCTCAAGAGCTTCATCTCTGAGCCATGACAGGATAACCAAACATTTCCTGCTCAAAGCATAGGCCATATTTCAGAGAATTTTTGTGGCTCAGATATCCACGTGGCCATTTCTGCCCCAAAGAGATTGACTCTGAGTGGCAGATCCATAAAAAAAAGTATTTTACATTAGTTCATGTTAGCCCTCCAGCTCTAACATTCAGGAAAATATTAAGTGACAACAGTCCAGATCTTGGTTTCAGCAACATTAACGTTTCCTCTGTGAGCTCCAGAAAGTAGCCATAAATGCAGTCAAACCCTGTCACTGTCAGGTGCTCAAGTTCTAGCTCAAGGGAAGCAGGTTAAACACATACTCCTCGGAAAAGAAGAAATTTTGATTGAAAGTGGCAGAGGGACTGAGACTCACAACAAGCTCAGAACAGAAAAACACAACTCATGATCCTGTGTTGCATAAAGAGATCCGTAGCTGCTGAATTATACATATATAATTTATGCTGCTGAATCAGCCATGTACCAAATTTGCAGTTTTAACTATTAATGCAAATGTAGAAAAACCTCTTTAAAAAAAAAAAAACCAACCTTTTAAACAAAACACATCTATCTACAAACTATACCAGTCACTGAGTAAACAAATCATTTGGGCAAAGCTCTGAAGTGGCCAGAATTATTAGGTCCTGTATTTTTTACTGACAGGAGTTGTATTTGAAATGAGCCAAAGTTTTGTTGAAATAACTGCCGTAGCTGTTTTCGTTTTTCAGTTAGCAAGCTAGTTATGAATAAACAATGAAGGTGCCATTTATTTAAAAACATATTCAACATCCCTCCCTTGCAAGCCCCACAGGGTGAACATACAGCTCTACTTGTCTATTCACCTTGCACTCAAAAATGTTTTGCCAGAATAAAAAGATTAAAGTTGGGGCCAGAGTACATCTATACCCTCCCACCCCATCTTCGGCCTGCCAAAGACTTACCATGGCAATAGAAACTACCATTTATTCATGTTATCTTCAGAAGATTAAAAGTGTGCTGAAAACTTTCAATGTTGAAATCAAGCAACTACACAGAAAACATGATATTTTCTCCCAATCAAGTCTACACTTTTGGATTTTATTGAATCTAGATTTTCAATGAAAGAGCAAGAAATGCTTCTGTAAGGAAAGAGTATTCATTTGCTATGGAATTTTATTTTTATTAATTGTTTGAAGAGAAAAATTCTCTTTCTATCTCTGCCAGATGAGGGGTGCCAGTACAGTGTGTCCACATTTGCAGCTGGACAGTCTGGTTGCATAGCATGGCAGCCATGCCCCAAATGCTTCCTTTCTTGCTATTTCAAGACATTAGAGGAAACCCACCATTACAGTTGTTCATAACCAGTGGCTGATCTGAGCACTGTGGACCCTGTATATAATGGGAGGAGAACAGACAGGAGCAGGAGAGTACCAGTTGTTTCCCTGGAGCACACATAAGGGCCTTTGCAAGTAGTCTGACACCTCTGCAGAACCAGGCATGGGATCTTTTTGTTTCTGCTTCCTGTATCAGCTGTGCACAAGCTTAATCTGACCATTGTATCTATACAGAAATGCAAAATTTAGAGTCTTCATGTTCAACCTCACTTTTGACCACGAATTACCACTAAACATTGATTAGAACAGCAAAATATTATTTCTTAAAATTATATCCATATTTATACAGCCAGAAAAATATTTTTAAGGGAATGCATTCTCATATGAAGGACATAAACAACTTGATAATTAAGTTTGAGATTTTCCCTCATAAACAAAGTTTTAAAACAGGTTTTTGAAGATGTTACATGGTTTAGTTCTGGACACCAGAGTCTGGCCCTCCTATAGCAAGTTCAGGGCAGTTTTTCAAGCTGGCTGTCTGTTTCTGTGCCTCTCACAAGCCAAATTAGTGAGGACCACAGCATTCAGTTTCCACAATCCACAGGCCTTGCAAGAGCTTGTTATGCTAGTCTGGCAAAACTCTATAGCAGTTCAGGATATATCCTGGTCAGAAAGATAAAGACACAACACCCAGGCTGAGGCCCAGTTCTTCGTGTCCAGGAAAGATATTCCCATATTACAAAAGAAGTAGGAAGGGCCATGAAAGGCCACACAGTGATGTCACTGGGGAGAAGGACTGAAAGTTTAACTTAAGGAAGTACTATTATCATTATTATTATCACAATATCAAACTAATTTGTGGCCTTGTCACATACAATGGAGAGTGCCAAAACAGTCTAGGGGACAAAATAAATCTATCAGGAGCAGGCACGCCCATAGCTTCTAAAACCGGTGGAAATGAAAGAGGAAAACCCCTCTCAGTGCATGAGTGGCAGAACATCCCTGAAAGCAGAAGGATCGCTAGAGCTGCCTGCAGACAAGGCACAGAGCTTGCTGTCAGAAGCACGGAGGGGCAAGTTGAGTGGATCCACAGTCCTGACCCCAGCCGGCAGCACTGAGGCCCTTTAGCTCCACAACATCTTATGCAGGAAGGGCTCAGGCTGTGGCCGAGATCTCCATGCTCAATGCCATCCCTGACCTTTCACAACCATCATTCCTGCACCACTCCTCCACGGAGGATCAACACGGGAGGAGGTGACAGCTGTTAGTCAGGGACACAGCAGGGCTATGCCCTGCCAGTGTGCCTGTTAACTGCAGGGACAAGGAGAGATGAGCAAAAGCCTCGACCCGCCCTAATTATGGGAAGTGTTCATTCTTCTGACCAAACAGCTGCGTGGAGTTGGTGAATGCCTCTTTTTAAGATGGAAAAGACGGGATACTTAATTTCAGGATACGACACCAAACCGTATCTTTACACACTAACATCTTTGCTTCCATATGATTTTTTAATGGCTTTTCATTTATTTATTTTAAATTTGAAACAGATTTTGTTTCTTAAGGTCAAAAGCACTCAGTTTACTCAGCTATTTTTAGCCATGCTGGGCAGACTCATTGAATTGTTTGATAAATTATTCACAGCACCAAGAAACAGCTTGGGCATTCCTATGATATTTGAAGACAATGACAGCTTCTCACATTTTTGCTGTGCAACTGCAAAATCCAGGCTCCAGCAAGAGACTCACAGGTTTGTCAAGGGAGGCCAGAAATGAGCCTGTCTGTTTTCCACAGTGCTCAACTGCTGGAAGCATAGTGAAAATCAGTAGGGGCTATTACAATGAAGACAAAAAATCCTGTTGCAGAGGCTTTTTTATTTTATTATGATTTATTGTGTCACTCTTACCTGACATAAGTTTTTATTTTTGTGTTTTCTGGGCTTAAAATTAAGCCACAGCTACCAAAGCAGACAAAAGGTCCTCAGAGCAGAGAAAGGAACAGCAGAGAGGAAATTGCTGCTGATTGTTCTGGAAATATCCTTCACCCAACTTACTAATTACACACTCTGTTGATCACGTATAATTATGATCTGAAAGGAAATTCTACACCCTAGCAATTTAGCTGGTGTTTCTTTTTTAAAGTCAACCATTTCCACTCTAATGAACCTCAGTATGAAGCAGCAAAACCTTGGAGGGAAAGGCTACAGACATGAAAATGAGTGCTTGCTGTCTCATTAACATTTTACTTGCTTGGCTAGGAGTCCTTTTGTTACAGGAAGCTAAGTGGTTTTATGGCCAACTCTCCTGAATCTGTAATAATATCCAATACGAGTGAAAGTGATTTCTGCTTTTAAGCCACTGAGCCTCTAAATAATCTCCACTAAAGCTAATGTATCCACAGTCAATGTGCAGCACTAGCTAAAATTCAAGTAATTGCTGCCTTTCCCATCTCCACAGCACAGCTCTAAACCTGTCATTTGGCAGTTGTTAATATTTATAGCTGTATGGATCCAGCCTGTCAGATTTGGTCTTCCTGAAAGCAAGTGTATGTCTGCAGCTAAAATTTTCTTTCCAGTCAGTAAAAAGTTAATGCCAGGCTGAGATGCCCCAACGCAGATTTAAGTCCACAGGAACCACAGAAGAGAGATTCCCTGCACCTACAGAACAAAACACACCCATGACACATGGATATTTCTGGTCTTTTCTTCAAGAAAACTAAAGCACAGGTTTAACACATCATTTAATGAAGAGTTGTAGGGGACCACAAGGAGTACTAAGCACTAAAACCTACATTTAATACAATTCTGCAAAATTAATATAGCAGATATTTAATTGAAATAAATTACAGTTAAAACTGCTAGTGCAGTGGGATCCTTCGTGACTGCAAAACCAGCTGAAACTGCTGCTTCATGGCTCTAGAAATAATTCATGATATAAAACCAGGTCAAATATGAAAATGAAAAGAGAGCTACCTCTCAGTGAACAAATCTGTGTGGGAAATGTGCTTCTCCTGAGCCCTGCTCTCACCTTGTCAGTGGGCAATTAGTTCTAAACAAGAACAGATCCAATGTGGGTGAAGAGTGTCGAGGAAAAATGGGGCTACCTATCCTCTTCCACTGGTGATGAAAGCTGTAAAGCAGGTGGATGAATAAAAACCATCAGCAGCAAGGTCTAAAGGGAGAGAACTAAGACAAAGCAAAGACAAGCACAGAAGTTAAAACTATATAAGCCAGTAATTAATACTTCTAGATAGGACCGTTACCTGTTCTCTCCATCCTTCCACAGAAACTAAGGTCAGTTTGTTTTTTTAAAAGTTCTTTCAGATATGCATTATTTGAGTTCAAAGACTAAAGCAACATGGAACACATCTCTACAGTGGATGCCTTTGGGCCACCTCCTCAGAGGCCAGGGCCAGTCACGCTCAGCGCTCCTAAGAGGGTGAGGGCTATCCACTACAAGAATCTTTAAAAAAATTTCCTACCACCTTCAGTGGTACTGGAAGCCAAGTTTTCCTTAGAAGATTTAATTTCTGCAAGCTGTCTTATTCTAAGACAGAAGTAAAAGGATTTGCAGTAGAGAAGAATTTTTGCTCACACTAGTGTACATGAGTTTAACTCATTTTCACTGTTCCTTATGTTACTATTCCTTTGAAATATTATTTCTGCTTCAGCTGTATTTATACTTCATGGTCTCAAGACTCTTCTGTTTGAAAGTGTGAAGTTTTATGGAAACACAACAGAAGACTGCCTGTCATCATGGATTCTTAACTGCTCAAGTCAAACTTGCTTTATGAGCTTTGGGTTGAAGGGAATATTGATAGGTTACTAACACAAAAATATTGTCACTGTGAAAACTTATTTTACTCAATAAATCCTCATTCAAATAACAGAGACTAGGTACCAGATTGGTTCCATGTACTTTTCCTATAGACAGACCAGGCATTTGAAACACTGAATGACCTTGTGTGCATTACTTCCAGGAATAGCTGGGAAAACAAATAGTCTCACAGAGACCAAAGCAAAGACTAACTAGGAGCTTGGGATTGTTTCCAGCAGTAGCAAGTAGCAGAAGCTGGGAGAAAAGGTAAAAAACTGATGAAACAGAGTCAGTTTGAGAAAGAAGCATGCCAATCTGTAGCAGGGTTTTGAGAGCACTGGATGTTCAGAAGGGTTTGTTTATACAAAACGTAAATTTAATTTTCACTGTTTGAAAATCATGTGTCAAAGTATAAGTTTTATTTATTATCAAATTTTCAGTTTGTCTTGTTTTATAAAAGTAAAAACATAATGAAAAGCATTTTTCAAAATTTTGATTTTAGACATGTACAGGAACCTTGACATTGTGGACAAAGTCATACTGAGTCAAAGCTAGAAGTGATGGCAAACATCAGCTACTGAAAAAACACTCTTCCTCTACGAATGTTAGTCCATCTCTTTTCCAGTCTTAAACTGAGCCAAACACTCTTTTTATCATCCAGATAGTTTTCTAAAGTCTCTCCTGATCTTCAAAAGTGACTCTTAGAAAGATATTCCTCCAAGACAGACTGAGTAAGGCTCTCCTTCTGCATCTTGACCATCTCAAGAGTGAGATGAGAGCTCAAGAGCAAGATATGTCTTATTGCTAGAATGGGACAAGAGTCTCTCTCGATGCACACCCGCCACAGCTAGATTAGAGTTTTGAATTTTTTTGCCAGATTATCCAGACCTTGTATTCAGCCAACAGGTCTGAAGTTGTAAAACAGTCCAGCACTACAGAACAAGAATGGAAAGCATATTCAGAGTAGAATGCAGTCTTTGTTTTTTGATTTCAGCTGTTTCCCTGACACATTAAGCAGCATCACATGAATATGACCGTACAAAACACTGCACGAGAATACAATTCTGATTCACCCTTTGTCTGTTGAGGGCCAGGAACTTCAATTTCAAAAGCCTGACTGCATAAAATTGTGCAGAAACCAATAAACACATCCATAGCAGTTCTGATATGAGGTGTTATCAGAGGCCAAGAATTTGTCACTCACAGCATATTGTCTGAAACAGATCACATAGGAAGGCTCCAAATGATTAAAGACCTATCACGGACATCCTACTACAGCATCCCAAATTGTTCCAGCAGTCACATGCTCTAACAGAAACAGTTGTGCCATTATTTGTTACTGATATTGACTGATTTCAGATTTCAGTCTCTGCCTTATCTTTCAGAAAACTTCTTGTTTAATCTGTTGTGGGTCAAACCACAAAAAGGTTGCAAAGCTTAACCCTTCCCAGAGTGAAATTCGTAGCTGAGAGTAAAATGCGTTAGCTTCCCTACACAATAGACAGGGGTAGTCTCTTATCCCAGAACGAAACCTACTGTTGCTATGCAATAGAAGGTTAGTCAGGAGGAAATATCTAGTATAGAGCCACACCTGCATCTCTGATAGCTGGGAATTAGCCACCTCTGACTTTTGAGGATCTGTAACCCCACACTTGTCAGGAAAGAATCATCCCCCTAAAGGTAAAAGTCAGTCTTTTCTGTGGAAGAGCTATAGTGGATTCAGCCTTCTAAAATGAATGCAAGAGTGGTGATGACTGGCTTTTAAATCAGCTCACTGACAGAGCGCTCACATGGGAACCTGAAAACTCAAGTTTAAATCCATCCACAGAGCAGAGAACAGAAGAAGTTCACATTCACAGCAAAATTTTCATTTTTAAAACATGTGCCCAGCACTGCTATATACGGAGATCTGTATTCCATTTTGTTTTCTCACTCCCTAGCCTCTCAATTCTTGAATTGTTTCCTGCAGAGTGGCACAGTTTCAGAAAGTAGGCAAAAAGTGCTTCCTATCATCAGAAACGTCTCAAGATAGTCTTGTAATTATGGCACTGTTCTAGGAGATGAAATCGTGGTGAACTTCAGTTGTGCCCTTCCCAGGCAAGTGCACGCTTAGTAGGGAGTTATACTAACACGAAACTCCCTGCCTTTAACGTGAAGCCCAATGCTGGGTCCTTTCATTTGTCATTCTTACGGCTCTTGCCAGTGGTACTTCTGGGGCACAGATAGGGAGGGAATCAGACACTGGGGATGTTAGTCAGGCTAAGATATGGGCTAGGCACCATTCTCTTGCCAAGAGAGAGACAATTCTGATCCGCAGTCCTGAGGAGAGCTTAGAAGCTGAACAGGGAAAGTATCTGTGAAATATAGGCATCTCCAGGCACTACAGCAGGTAAGAGGAGGGTTTACAAGAGTGCAGGTTTAAATGTAGAGATCTGAATTCCACATGCGTGCTGTATCAGGCTTTTTAGTATCTAGAGACTTTACAGGTTCCATAATCAAGTCATCCCTTAACTTTTCTTCTGGATTACATAAAGAGGCTGACTTCAGGTTTAGTCTTCTTTCCCATGCTCCATTCTTGAAGCTGTCTTTGAAATTCAAAATGTGTGAACCTACTGGGAAAAGAGAAGCACACTAGCTCCTCTGTAAAATACATAGCAACAAAGTCCTTAGCGGACACAGTAACCTCCCTCCAGTTTTTTTGTTGTTTTTGTTTGGGGGTTTTTTGGTGTTTTTTGGTTTTTTTTTTCTTTTTTTGGTAGTAATTTTATTCATAGAAGGATTTTCAGGAGGCTGGAAAAGGAGACTGCATGTATTTTTGGTGACCTTTTCCTCCCCTTGTATATACATTTTTTTTTGTCAGAAACAAAGAAACCATGAAGAAATAGATAGTGCTACCTCTAAAAGTATCTAAAAAGACATATCTGGAACTTTCTAGCTAAAAATCAAGTGGGGACTCTTAAATACATGCAGTAATGAGAAATTCATTAAGTGTGTTATGTCCTCTGAAGTATTTCATCATTAACTTTGGTAAGAATTGCTACTTCTACCTTTTTTTGTGCCGTATGCAAATAAAATGTGGTGATCCACAAGAGAAACCAAGCCTACTTTTCTGCTAAGACAATCAACTTAATGAATAATTAGTAAAAGAATATTAGTAACATTAATGCTTAATGAGTTCAATCCTCTTTGCATCATATCCTCTAGTTTCCCCAGCTTGCTAAATAAAAGTTTATTATCTTAAATTAAAGGACACTTCTGAAATGAAATATAATAAAATTGCAAAGAAGAAAAAGTTAATCAAGATAATTAAAATGAAAAATTGTTAGAATCATTCACTTTCACCTGCACTTGCAGTATAGTTGGACTAAGAGTTTCTAATTAAACGAGAAAGTATGTGAAGCGCAGTTCAGCTGATTTGCATTTATGGAACTGGAAGAAAATATTACCTTATTAAAGTGAATTTCAGAGGAAATGTCATAGCACAGAGGTTGGCCTGACTTGACTTCCTAGTAGATTATGCAGTCCTTTATAAATTTGACTGCTTCACAGAGCCAGCTCCTCTGTGGCTCTAAATCAGCATGGTCTCACTGAAGTTAATGAAGCCACATCAATTTATACCAGGTAAGCATTTGCCCACTAACGCTTTAAATGTATATATTGCTGCACAGAGCAAAATTCAGCTACATCTACCGCTGTGTACACCTGAGAAGGATGCCAGTGAAAGACGGTCTGCTGTGCCCAAATAATCAATTTAACCAAATTCTGCTGCTTGGACAAGGGCTGTAGCACACTGTCTGCCTCTGAGGGTATATTCCTGCAGATACATACATGAAAACAAGCTAGGTGATATTTGCTGGCCTTGAGCACCACTGCTCACAGCACTGTACACAGCACTTGTTAAAACTACCCATTACCACAATTTGTGACAGACCTGAATCTGAGTTGATCTCATATGCTCACAGCTGGGAAGGAGAAGGGGATTTTGTTGCCACTGCGTAGTGAGATGGATGTTCTCCTTCATGCTGGGATCTCCATGCTTTCCTACCTGCACTCCCAACAGTGAGGTTAACAGAAGAGCATGGTTGCAGTAAAAACGGGGAAACCTAGCCCTCTTTCACTGTCAGGAAGCAACAGCTTGTTATTGCTTTACAAACATGAAGTAGCCAATGGCTAACCCTGCATTGCCCTTCTGCCTGTGTACATATTCCTGATGCAATACGACTAAAGGTATTCAAGATATTTCATTCTGATTAGGTTAATGTAAGACAAATCTCATATTTTAAACTCCTGAGGCAGGAGGAAAGATTCCAAGATTCAAGTAATGTACTTCATCTCACAGATGGAGCCAAGAAGAACTCTAACTATGGGCATCTGCTGCAACATCACAGCTACATTTAGATTATAAAAATGTAATTCTTGACATCAGCAGAGTATTCACCATGTCTCTTTAAGAAACCAGGATTCAGTCTGTTGAAGAAGCAAATGCTATTCCAGCTATTTACACTTATATTCTCTACAAAAGAAAATGACCACTTCTGCCATCTCTTTGCTGGGGAAACCACAGCTGGTTTTGGGATGCGTTCTGTGGTCAATGATTCAGCTGTCAAAGCTGTGTTACATCAGAGACAACAAACACCTGCTGGCAGAGATAACAAGTCAGCCCAATAGAAGAGGCACTTCAGAGGGAGAAAGCTCATTTCCAGCTCTCCCTCATTCACTGCAGCTACAGGCCTGAATTAACCTTGCAAAACTGTCAGAAAAACTTATCAGACCAAGCATAAAATTAATTCCACAACTCACTATCAGTGGTGATCCCTAATGGTGATGACAAGAAATATTAACAACATTCAGTTCACCTGCCAAGTTGATTGCTCTGACCAGATAAACAGCAACAGTTTCGTGGAGCAGTTTCAGCTGGTAAACCCAAATTACAGATTCATCATAGCACCAAATCAAACAATGTAGTCACATTCATTAGGGGCTGTTCAACCCAGTCTTTTTCTCAGCTGCCAGGGGTCAGTAGATAGCTAAATAGCCCAGAACACCCTCACTGTTAAACACATGTGTCACCAGGTCAAATGACCTTCTGGTCCTATTTGATTCCAAGTTCATTAGTTTGGCTTCCTTTTGTTTGTCTTGTAAATCCCTTGACTTTATTGTTAACTATGGAATTATACATGTATTTGGAAAATCCATTTTACAAAAACTAAATTTCTTTAATATTACGTACACAAGAACCTATCGTTGTGTTGACTTTCTGTGCTAGCTGCCTCAGGAACACTTTCAAATGATTTGAGCAACCTTGTTAAGATTAAAAATAATATGCAGTGCTACCAAACAGATTAATTACGAGTAACATACAGCCAATATCACAAAAATTATTTATTAAAATGAAGAAGGCAAAAAAAAACTCATGAGGCAGGTCACTTAGAAGCCATCCCCCCAAAAAATCTGAGGAAGTGGTTGCAGGTAACACTCCTTTTATCTGGTCAGCTGTGTCAGTGCCATGCAGCAGTGCTGCAAGGGCGTGGAGAGGAGGAAAGACAAACAAGGAGAAGCAAGAAAAAGAGGCCTAGGAAGAGACAGCAACAGGCTTCCTGCCTGGGCTGGGAACACACGTCTTGCCTTCTTCAGTCTCTCATTGTGTTACAGAGGTTGCAGCCAACACAGAATGTGCCAGCAAAGAGAAATTCTTACAGGAGGAGATCAGGACAGGACACTTTTGGAGTTGTACTGGATGGTGGTAGTGAGGTGCCTGGCAGAGCAGAGTGGAGAAAATGAGATACAACCCTGTGAGCCTGGAGGAGGTGCCAGAGGCCACAGCTTGCTGAGGACTTGTCACCTGGCCAACACAGGCTTGACGTATCTGGGGTTGCCAGAGGTGCACGATGCAAGTCTCCAGACACTCCAATGGGTGCTTGAAGATGCAGGGCATGAAAAAGAATTGTTATCTGGGCTAGAGAAGCTTTTTATCAAGTGGCATATTTTTTAATTATGTAGGTTTTCACAGGTGGCCATTAAATCTGCAATTACAGTGCTTTGACAGCACCTTTACATTTGCCCTTAGTGTCTATCAAAGTCACATGAAATGACTGGTACTAGCACTGCGGGGAAAAAAAGAAAAAGCCCCAAAAAGCCCAAATTTCCCAAAGCTCCCAGCACCTGAGGTACTCAAACTTGATGCTCTTGGAAAACAAACACCATCTCAAAATCAGTTGAAACCTAGAAAGCACACTGGAAATTCCTATTACTATAAACGTGTATGGGTACACTGAAATGAAATTACACCCACAGGAAGATGTTGAAGGAAGAGGGTACCTACGGGGGAAAAAAAGAGGAAAAATAAGAAAATCCTGTCTACACAGAAACAGGTATAGCTGGAAAAAAATGCCAGGCTTCACCCAAGATTGAAGTCTCCTGTTTAATGCGTTATCTTTCTCTAGTCTCAAGAGAGATCTTAGAAGAAAAGATATCCTGAGACTCTTTCTAGCATCATTCTCTATGAAACAAAAAGCCATTCTCCAAAAATCCACATTATTTGAGTGTGTTCAGTCTGTGGAGAAGTTGGAAAGCAGTAGGATTCCTTTGGATGCAAGTCGATCATGCATGGCCTTGAAGAATAGGAAGGCATACAGAGAAGCCAAGAGGGCCAGGTTCAGCCTGTGCTTTTTAATCATGCAGCCTCTCATTTGTGATCACCTGACAAGACATGCTTCAACTATTTGATCATATCTGCTTATCCTTCTAGCTGCACCTCTACTGGTTTTCAACTGGCTTTGCATAGCAACATGATTCTTTAAAACTTACATCACATTCCTGTGCAGCCTGCTATAAAATGGAGGAGGTATAAACAAACATATTATCCCCTTGGCTTTTCTGTACTTCTATAATCTATGATGACTACAAAACTTTATAGCAATCTCTAAAAAAGACTTACTACAGAAAGACCATCATGCTAAAATGGGTGCTGTATTCACAGCTGTGAGCTCATGAGGTTTTTTTTCCTAAATCTCTTAAAGCATCAAGCAAGCTGTACAGTAGATCAGATTTAGTGAACTTCTAATTTTTACTGGAAATCGTTATTACATAGTTTAATCCTAAATGCAAGATTAAGGAAATCTGCAGTGAATTACTTAGTGTCAGGATTACATAAATCAGTGGAATACTGCAGCACTTTAATAACTGCACTTAGTTATGCTCTTGTTTTGTTCTTCTCTTACACAGACTCTGCTTCGGTTTCCCAGGGTATGTATCCAAATGTGCATAGGCTACGCTGAATTTCCTTCTTCCAGAGACATCAGATGTTCATTCTCATTCCTATCCCTTTCCAGTAGTTCAGCACTATGTGCTTGATCCTGGTATTTTACTGTTTTAAGTATAATAGCAATAAAGGTAAAGTTTGAATTCAAGTAGGAAATACTCTATTTCTAGTGTCTGATGTTTCAGTGCAATTCCTTTGAATGCACTCTGGTATGTACCTGCCAAGGAAAAGTTCTGTTGACAGGGTGGTACTTCTGTTCATTTTTGAGCATTATCTGTTGAGGCTGAGTTTTAGCAGGACAAAGAAATAGACTTGATTCTACATCTACAAATGCAAGGAATGAGAAAACAAGAAGAGTGGATTAATTCTATACACAAAGGAAATACTATTAAGAGAACTTCTAGGGTGTGTGTCAGAAATAGCTTCCTGTTGGAAAGACACATGGATGTAAAATAGAGATTTTAAAGAGTGGTTAAAAAAATATAATTGTAATGGAACATCTAGATAGAGACATTATCCAAGTCTGTTTTTAAAAGCCTTGCCTGGGATAATAGAGCACTGATCATCAAGGTAGCTAGAGGGTTAGACATTTCTAGCCTCTGTTTAAAAAGGTCTGTACTCTATTGCTGCTAAAAGCAACAGAAAAACCTGCAGTGACATCTTCCATGTGTCAGGGAGGCCAACTCTGGAAGGTAGGGGGTGATGGAGAGAAAAACTTGCAGCTGCAAGGTAACACTGACAGTCACAAAGTTCAAGCCTCAGCTCTGCTGATGCCACTGTTTATGGGGTCATGCTGGGAACCAGGTGGGGAAATGAGACTGTTCCCGGAGAGGAATAAAAGAAATACTACAACTTTTCTGCATCACTCTGATTTTCCATTTGCTACAGGAGGGATAGACAACTGCAGGGCAAGGTAAAAAGAGCAGAAGAGAAAGATGGAAACTGTGAAAGATATCACCAAAATCAGTCACATGGAAAGTAGTGGAAAAATGGGAGGAGAGAGAAAAAAGGCATTTAGAGGGGGTGAGATGGACGGGTGGAGAGATGCTTGTAAAGACAAAGATAGAAAGAGATCTGCAAAAAAAAAATGTTTAACAAGGAACTTGAGGAGACCGTAGTGAGTGGTTGTGAAGGACATGAAGGGATAAGACACCCATGGACCTAGAATAATGCTGGCTAGAGCTGAAATGAAACAGCAAAATAAAAGAAATCCTGGAAGTGGTTGGAGTAAATTATGTTACATATATGTGTGCTTTTGCACTAGGACATATCTTACAGGTACCCCTATTTATGAAAATGAAAGTAAAAGTCCTTATTCTTTTAACTGGTCCCTCTTCCCTCTGAAGCTCCCTTTCTCTTCTGATTAGCTATTTTAGACTATCTGTGCTTTGTTCTGCTCCAAGGATTAGCTTTTAATCCCACTTTTAGCACTAAATCCTCTTCATTTGATGTGGTCATCTGTGAAGTTCTGACTTGTGACTTAAAGTTTTTAACATGCAGCTATTTTGTGAAATAGCTTTATTTTCCTATACATCAAATCTATCAATGCTTCTAGGAAATTCTGCAAAGTCTGATGTTTGTGAATACTTACTGGTGAAAAAGTACTGGCTAGAACTTCCCCCTCCATGTATTTGGTATCTACTACTCTGGTGGATTAAATCTTCAGGAATGACCATGGATAAAGTACCGTAACTGTCCAGGAAAATGGGAAATTACATTGAAATAGCCATAATACATTGTGTTGGCTAAAGTGCTGCAGCCAGGAAATTCAATCAGTATGTGACCTTTTGCTCACCATGAAAATCTCACAGTAAATGCAGTAGCAGAAACACCTAACAGGCTGGAATATGCTCCCACAGACAACTTGTTAAATTATTTTGAATACTAATGTCTTCAAACTAGAAGCATGTGCCTCATCCAGACAACTAAAAAAATTCTGGAAACCACCTTATTCAGTTAAAAGTTGCATTAGTTGTCTAGCTCATGGAGGTTTCCTTATGCTGTAGGCTTAGAGATTTAGAAAGATGCTAAAACTTCCTCAGGCAGCACCTAGTTCTTCCTAAGTGTCAAAAAAAGCATAAAGGGAAACATGGGACAAACTCTGAAATCTGGCTATAACATGCTAATTACAGGTTGAAGAGAGGTTAATGCTGGAGGTTTTTATTTAATTCATAACTTTGTTTCCAGCTCTGTGCTCAGGAGTACATTGACTTGAATAAAAATAACTTACAGTGTCCTAAAGGACTGCAGGAGTTTAGGTGAGGCTGCCTGATCCTTCCTCGGAGATAAGGGGTAGAAACAGCATGCAGGTACACTACCTCCTGTAAGTTCAGGTGAGTTTGAAAGTGTCGAGAATTAGCATGTGCATCTTGATAACCTGAAAATTTACAGGGAAGCTTGATGCTACAAATGCCAAGTTCTGAGGAAAAGCTCTTTGCAGACCCATCTAGGAGGGTACAGGCAGCTAAGAAACAGCCCACATCTCCCAGATCCCTGCCCTAGTACCTTTCTACAACATTTACTTTGGTTCTACACAGAAACCCAACACTTCAAACATAGTGCAAACACCTAGAATTGAAAGATCACCTATCCTAAAAGTCAAACTTTATTACTAGCATAGAGTCTAGGATCACAAGTAGGGATGCATTTATTGAAGACTGACAGTTTGAGCTAGTGATTTACCTGTTTCACATTTTTCAACGAAAATTTCATCATGTTGAACAAGAACATTTACATTTCACCTAAGCAAACCTACATTGGCTGATACTCCATGTGACAGCAGACCTTACCTAAAATTAATACTGTTTCTATATGACCTCGTAACCTAATGAATGCTGTTGATTTCATCTCCCTAGCCCAAATTAATTTACTCATTCTGAAGTTTAATACCTATTGAGGTGGTTTTATCAACTGAAATTGCAGGAAGACATAATTAGCCAGGTTTTTCGTGGCAGTGTTTTATTGCCTTTAGAGACAGTGTTTCATTCTATTTATGACTACTAACACAACATATCTTAGAGGACTGCCCTATTTGGTAATTGTCTGAGCAAATTGATTTCTTACTAGCAGTGCTGCTCAAATGACATAGTTCTGAAGGACACTAAACAACAACAAAACAAATCAAGACAGTTATTACAGCAGCAGTGTAATTTATTTACTGTTCTCCCCACTTCCCCAGTAAAAATAACATTCTTTTTGTTACAGACCAGCATGACTGCAGATGATAAGTGATTTTATATGCTAATTGATTAATTCCATGTTTTCATACCAATGTAAATGCAGAATAAAAGCTTTTGTTATAAATATAGACCATGAAGAGAATGTGGTCCACAGTACAAGAGAGGTCACACATGACAAAAAGGTGCCAGACAACTGATGCTTAAGTTCCAGTTTACTGAACAAACAAAAAGCTGTTAGCATATTCCACAATAAACAGCAAGCAAAAGTACAAGGGCATCTACCAGGGAAAACAAGGTCACACTTGAGGTGAAAGAACTTGGTTAATTCTCAGGTTTTTAAACACCTAGATAAGCCCCAAAGATCTTTAAACTGGTTGATTCAATTGACTTTGTGGTGCCTAAAACATATAACCTTGCACACTATCTCTAGTGTATGACTCCAAATACATCTGTGAAATATAGTAAAAAATTACAAAAAACATTTCTGAGAATGAATGCATTTCCACACGACTGGGTTGATGGAAATACATTGGGAAGTCTGGACATGGGTCTTAAATGTTTCATAATCTGTACTGTTTCTGAAAGAAATAGTTTCTGGGCACTCATTCAGGGACTTCACAATGTACCATCAGATGAGCAATATAAATCACGTAAAGTTTAAGATCTAAACCCACGGAAATAAAATACAATTTGAGTCATAAGAAGTGGCAGGACATATTTCAAGTACTGATACATTGTGTCTCAATTGTACTGAAGGATGATAACACATAATGGTGCAGGAATAACATAATTCATTAACATCGATACACAGTAGAAGGTAATGAAATTATTCAGAGCTGCAGTGTCATTAATCTCTGCCAAGTCACACAAATGAAACCAAACATCTGAAGACAATATTGCAGGAAAAACCTAAATGGAGAACATCCTGAAGAATATGAGCTGCATGCAAAGCACATTGTTGTTAGTCTCCTCAGCCAAGTAATACTGTCATTTTAATCATGACATAGCATAGGTTTGTAAACCAGTTTTATGAAGAAAAGCCTATATCCCACTGTAGCTGCCATTTAAGCTCTTTCCATCTGAATTCCTCAAGAGGCAGGAAGGCACAAATGTGGTCAGATGAGCAGAGAGCAAGAGGCCACATTTCTCAGGTACACTGATGGAATATTTGGAGCTGTGCTGAGTCCTGGGAAAAACTCTGCTTAGGCAGTGTCTGCTGGTGGTGAACACAGGAGAAGAGCTGGTGGATGGGGTAGATTTTGCCACAGAAAGGTGAATCCATACAGAAACAGGTTCAGGTGTGAATGGGAAACATCAAAACAAGCTGGAAACAGGGAAGTGGCAAGTTGAAGTGGATCCATACTGATTTGCTATGTGAAAGAGATAGCAGGGGAACAAAAAGCGCAGAAAAACAGCACAAAAAGAAAAAAAAAAACATAGTAAGGTATCTAGAGAAAGAAAAGAGCAAGCGGAACCTACATTCCAATTATACCGCATTGAAACCTGAAAGGGTGGATGGGCTTTTATTTCAACATGCCAAAAATTATTCTGCTGGCAGCAAAGAGATTAGCAACACAAAAGATAAATGTTAGATGTCATTAGACTTTTGGAATTCATTGCACACATTGCTGCTGTCATATTTCAGCATCCCATTAGAAATCACTGGTATTAAAGGCCATTTCAAAGCAGGACCTTCCTGAAAATGTTTTAGAGCAGTACTGATCTTTCATGATGACAGGGGAAAAACCTCAATTCGCTCAGGAGACTGCTCCTGCTTCAGCTTCTAAATTAATCTGGGACCAAATGCCCAGACAGACACACACTGCTAATGACAGAAGCCTTTTGCTTGTAAGAAACAGCATTTTTTTCTAATTAAAAAGAAATCTTGCACATGCTATAAGGGAGAGTCTGATTACCTAAGAGACTGGTTCAATAGCTAGAGCTGTTGTTGTAGCAGCCATGGGATTCCCAGAAGTGATGCTGCAAAGAACCCCAGTTCAGCATTGATTACTGTACACAGAAACACTGCATACTACCATCCATCCCAGAAAGAGGAGCCTTAGTCAAGGAAATCTCAGAAAGACGATCATCACTCTTATTTTTAGTAAAAAGGGAAGTGCTGAACCCTGACTCTTTCTGGCTAAAGCTTCAAAGAGAACTTTTTGCTTTAACAGGAAAAAGTTGATTAAAGGCTTCCTGTATCTGGACAATCTATGAACTCAAAAGTGCTGGTACGAAACTTCAGTGTCTTATGCTTTTCTTTGGTGTTTTACATATAAATATAATAGACCACCATTGCTATGAAAATTAGAATCTATCTTTGCTTTGACACAGAGTATGATCCAGTGACTTAAGAGTGTCAGATGGGTTGGGTTTTCTGGGCCTCACCATCCAAATTCCTGACCCTTAGATGACTGTAGATCTGGTTTGTGAAGGTGCTTATCACAGGCATAAGGATGCATAACAAAGAAGCTTCTATGCATGCGAACGATACATAAAGCCACATCTGAACCTCAGTATGCTTCTGTGGAGGTGCAGAAATCCAGCAAGCATGGAGCCTGCCAGACAAACAGTAGTCATTAGTTTGATTCCATAGTTGTGCCCAGACATTGAAAATGTCTTTTTTTTTTCTTAGTGTGCTTCCAGTGGAAATATACTTTAAAACTTGTTTTGTGATGGGATAATCCCAGTTTCAACTTCTTGCTTCCCAGTGCGGAGGAAAATATTGATAATGATAACCATGATCAGCATCACTCTTCTGACTGTCTAGATTCCCACTATCATGAATGGAGACCAAGAGATTCTTACAAATGTTGATTCAGAACTGGAGGCTGAACTATGTGATTTTTCACATAGTTTTTCAGCCTTACACGGAATTCTTCACTCAAGTATTTAACTATATAATCACTCTTGCTTAATAAAAACTGACAAATTAACTTCTGCTGAAGTACACTACAATAATTCTCCTGGAGATTATTTGATTGTAATGTCAATAAATCAGTCACCAGGTTAAAAAAAAAACAACAACAAAAGAAATCCCCAGTGAAACAATTAATGTGGTCAAGTGTAAGAATCATAATAGAGGAGGCAAAGAAGCACATCAAAAGGCCTGGAAGGTAAGGTGTTGAGCCTTGTTTAGTAATGATTGCATTCTTATCCTCATTTGCTCACCAAAAACAAATCAAGCCAACCTCTCCCACTACCAATCAAGACAAAAAATACATGGGAAGAAGTATTCCCACCCTGAGAATAACTGCAAGACACAAAGCACCAAAGATTTTCAGCTGGTGTAAAATTGGAAGTGACATAGACCACTTTGCAGACTATTACAGCCAGGAAAGGGGCAGCCCTTTCTCCCCTGTGTTAGTAGCTTGCTGAGCTGCAGTTGCTACCTTGATGTATCAGGGTGAAGATGGATGAGACCCAGTCTTTGAAAGCAAACAAAACATGTGTGAAGGATGTTGCCCCTTTAACCAGCAAATGGTTAACTATCTGTCAAGGCAGAGCAGAACAATGAAGTAACCAGACAACTCCAGGCTTTTTTCATAGTACAGAGTTACAAGAAGAGCTTGGACTTGAGGTCAGTATTGAGAGAAAGAACTCAGATTTCCCAAAATTGCAGCAAACTGATAATTTTTTTCTGGAGTATAAAGGGAAATCCTAATATTGTAATCACAGTCTATGCAAAAGAAGTGTTGATAAGAGGACAAAGAAGAATTAATGATCAGATCTCCAATCTTACATCTTCTAATGAGCAAATGAAGGGCGCACACATGAGTAATCTACACTGTCCACACGCTTCTTTGTAGCTTGAGGGAAAACAAGGTCAAAAATTTAAGAAAAGGAAAAGACATTCACAGAGCCCAATTCTTATTCAGTTTCTCTTCAAATGGAAAGTTGCAGCTTTCAGTTTAGCAAAGATTAAGGACATTGTTTGTATAAAGATTTTTCATTCAGAGCTACTCCAAAAAAATTATTTGGCCTCCAAGCAGAGCCCCATTTCCACCCACCAAGACTGCAGGGGAGCACTTAAAGCACACAAGGTCAAGCAGAAGATGGAAACTCAAAGACGGCAGAGAAAGGCCATACAAAGCCTTCTGTCACCACTCAGTGGCTTTTTGCTGTGGGCTACAGATATGAACCAGGCTCACCAAGCATTGCCAGTCACACTAAATCCCCCGCAAGGAAGGGAGTTGACTCAACTGTATTTTGTCTGGTCTAGCATATCACTCCCAGAGTTTTCCAGGGGAAAATGCCACTACAGTGCTTCTCCACTCTGAGCCTGAAGCCCACCTGGAACCACCTTGCAGCATCTCATCCTACCCTCATTGATGGCATGATCTAGTTCTTATACTACAGCTTCAAGGACACTAAGTCAAGAGGGCAGCCACTCAAATCAATATTCCCACAGCAGCCACCTTGTTACCCTAAGCCAAGTGGGACAATTGTCTAGGGTTCTACAGCAACATTTCATATAGTCAGGAACATATGTTGTTCTATAGCAACATCTGCTATATTCAGATTTGTACTTGTCTGTCAAGAAAGTTTGCTTGGCAAACTTTGCTTTTGTTTAGCAGTTATTTTCTTAGCACCCTCGAGACTTCCTCTAGGAACAAACCTGTAGCAGATGCCAAAGTCTGGCTCATATTTCTTTAACACTGCAGTTCTATTTTCCCTTTCCTGACAAATTCCAGTTGTGTAGTTTCTCCTCCCAAACATATACAACCAGGTGTATCCACTGTATCACTCCTCTGTCAACTGGCCTTTCTCAGCTAGAGGAGTTTCTTCAAGAAGCATCGTCTTACTAACAACTTCATCTAATGAAGTCCTGTAGATGTATTGCCTTGACCTTCAGCTGAAACCTCATCATAAAAGGCAACTCCTGCACAGCCTTTACAATATCTTATCCATCTATTTCCTTTTCAGTGGACAACAAAATTATGTTTTTGACCAAGGAAAATGATAAAAAAAACAAGTCGTCTCTCATGGATATCCATTTAAACATGGAGTACCTAACAGAATGTGGACTAGTCACTCACAGCACCACAGGACTCTTTCTCTACATCTACAGAAACAGCAGTCACCCTGCTTTGCAATGGTATTTGTTAACAGCTGGCTACTATTCCTATGTCATCATGTTTAACATATTCCCCAGTATTGTATATCAATAGCTTTCCTTCTGCTGGGTACCTTACTGCAACGGGAGACTTGCTGCAACATCCATTGCACTTCCAGCATGCAGCTCAGGTTCATGTGCCTTGGCTCTGAATCCCTCTTGTGATAACTGACTGTTGGCCATTTAGAGCTTGTTCGTGAGGAAATATTGCAAGGACTACAGGAGCCTAAGATATATAGGCCACACGAAAACACACAGATTCAGAAGGACTTGCTTGATCAGTACACTTCGTGCAGTCATCCTAAAGGAAAACAGCCAGTTCAGCAATCCATGGTGATAGATAGTTACTAAGTTTTACAACTTTATACTAAATTTATGGGGAAATAACTTGCAGTAAAATCCCAAATTTCAGCAATCATGTTCCTTCAGGTTCAGTGTTTGTCTAGCAATTTGTTCCTCTGATAAGGTGTTGGAACTACCTTTACAGATACGTCCATGACATGTCGCAAAAGCTGTCCAGACCCTCTCAAAAGCCCGACTGCTGCTCTGCAGACAACCATATGCATCTCAGAAGCACAGCAGACTATTTCTGTACCCTAGACAATTAACTGTCTGTTAGGGGTGTACTTGTGCCAGTCTTGGTTTCAAATCCATCCCTTTTGGTACAAGGGCAACAGTCTTTGAACTACTTTCCATTGCATAAGCAAGTCCTGGAGAGATTTGTCCTCAGGGCTCTTTCCCAGTTAAAGACAGTATTTTAATGACAAAGCCTGAATAATTGGCAAAATTAAGCTGGAAATAATTATGCAGATAAGCCAACACTTTTTTCTGAAGAAATTTAACGTGCAAGAAGAGATTGAGACCAGTGAAGCATCAGGTTGGTTATAACGCAGTAATAGAGGCTTCACACTGTCAGTGCAGTCACTTGTCTGTATGACAGGAATGAGCTGGCTGTTCCTATGACTGGGCTGCAACAGCATGCTCTGGATCTAGCTGCTTTTCCGTGCAACTTCCTGTGAGAGGGACAGCAGCACATACAGAGCTGCATTTCGTATGGAAATAACATGGAGCAAAAGATTTGCCTGCCCAAAACTCCTTGTGGAGAAAGAGCCTAAGAGCCTCTGTCAAACCTGATAAGCCTCTAAATTTTCCTCAGGAAGAATTTGTGTAATTATTTAACTACATCCCCAAGTATGACATCAATGAACCTGTAAAAGCCTGATCAGATAATAAGGTGCTCTAAGACCTGTGAGGAGGACAGGAAAATCTCAAGATCCCTTTTTCTTGTTTTGCATTTAAAAGGGCCGAGATAATTCTTAAGAAGGGAAAAACCTTTTTCTCACCAAGATCTGATAAGCTACATGTGTGCTAGTAGCCCACAGGAGAAGCAAGGTAATACAGCTCAACTATACACTCTTCCTTTGCAAGTTAGGCAATAGTAAATTACCTCACATTTCCTGGTGACCAGGAGTGCATGTACAGAGAGTTGCAGCCCAGTTATAACTCAGGCTGTACCCACCAAATGTTTAGCTAAAGCCCAGATGTCATCTGGTATCTTGAGATGTTATGGACAGTGTGAGCATTGCAAGTCCTTTGTCATAAATAGCATCTCCTTCACTCCTTAGAACTCGCCCCATCTCCAGGCAGTTAAGATTAAAACAAAACTCAAAAAACAAACAAAAAAAACCCACCCCAACTTTCTGTCTTCAGGAACAGATTTGGTAGCTTGCTCAGCATTATAAGTGTTACCTAAATCCTTTGCAAGCAGAAAATTTAATTCTCAAGCCAGTTATGCTGATGCCATCAGTAATATTGGCCAACGTGTGCATCATCACAAGCTAGCTTAAACTATATCTGTGACACTTGGAAATGTAAGTAGGTAGATGCATTACCAAGTACTCCTTACATTTGGATTTTGCACAAAGGAATGTTAATATACTTCTACATCTAATATCTATATTCTACATCTAATATACTTCTACAACTGTGAGGAAAAAACCAGAACAGAGTACCATGATTTTTCAGTGGTTTTAAGAAAAAAAAAAAAAAAAATTAAAGCCTTTCCTTAACATTTTTCCTTGCTTTGTCTCCTGTAAGATTTTTTTTGGTTTTTTTTTTTTTTAGGCATTAGATCTAGCTCTAAATTACCTCTAATTTTCTTTATGTAAGCGTGAAATAAGTATTTCTATCTTATGAACACTCAAGATAAACATATTATAACAATTCATCATGCTGTAGTGTATGTTCCATATATTCCAGGAAACACCATCATCTTAAATGTATGTTTCATTCAAGATCCCAGCTCATTTCCAACCTAGGAAAAAAAAAAAGATGAAATCATAAGAACTAATAATCAAAGACACTTTTATGAGTCTCAGTGCTCCTGACTCTCCAAGTTCTGTAACAACAATAGAAACTCACTTAGAGAATAATGATTTTCTCAATATTTTTTTCCTGTGGCTACCATTTATACAGTCCTAAGGGTGCTGTCTGAGAAAATAACAAGAGCTACTACAGAACAGCTTGTTGTCAGCATTGAACATCAGCCTAAGTGAAATAGAGATCAACATGAAGTGCACTTTAAAAAGTTTATCTTCAGACCTCAGGTATATGCCTAATGGCAGAAATCCTTCAAACAGCTGGAGACATCTCATCCTTCCTGCTCCCACACCACCCCCTGCTTTCTGCAAACTGAATTGAGGCAGCAACATTTTAAGCAGGTGCTGCATCTGAACCATTAACACTTTCTTTACCTCTTTCTTTCTGATATATGGAAGATCCAGAATTATTTTTAGAGATACCACAGCTAGAAGAATAAGTGGGTAGTGGATATCTCT
The DNA here is from genome assembly GCA_013397755.1 of Cnemophilus loriae. Lineage (NCBI taxonomy): Eukaryota > Metazoa > Chordata > Aves > Passeriformes > Corvidae > Cnemophilus > Cnemophilus loriae. The sequence goes on along the minus strand of VZTF01000976.1, from coordinate 808,338 downwards.
ACCAAGAGACATCCCAGGTGAATGGGAGGCGATTATTGTTTTCGCATGTCAGATAAGTCAGACAACTTCACGTTACGTCTGCTGTGTAGGAAGTGGTTTTGTTGGGCATGTCATGAAATATCCAGTCACTTCTTTTATTCAGGTAAAACAGCTTAGGCATATAGTAAAATTGGACCACTGTAAAACTGATATCTGGGAGGAGAAACACCCATTGTATGCTGCCATTGACCTGTTAACCACATGTAGTTAACAGCTATTATCACTATTATTTTGGGATGACCTAATTGCAGCTTTCCAGAATCCTGAAGTGAGCCTACAAGAAAGGCAGAGAGATACTTCTTACAATAGCATGTAGTGCCAGGACAAGGAAGAATGGATTCCAACTGATAGTAGGTTTAGATTAGATATTAGGAAGAATTTCTTTACTATGAGGGTGGTGAGGCACTGGAACAGGTTGCCCACAGAAGCTGTGGGTGCCCTATCCCTGGAAGTGTTCAAGGCCAGGCTGGATGGGCTTTTGAGTAACCTGGTCTAGTGGAAGGTGTCCCTGCCCACGGCAGGGGAGCTGGAACTAGATTATCTTTAAGGTCACTTCCAACCCAAAGCATTCTGTGATTCCACGATTATTTCACATGTGATGTTCTCTTTTTCTTCCATGCTCAACAAATGATGCATTTCCCTGCGATGAGTATAACTCATCAGGTTTCAGACTTATGACTTTTTGGACAGAACATAGGAGAAGTTGCTTACTGCCATCAGGGGTATATCTTGGAGAACAAGCTGTTCTGCTATTCAGGAAGTGAGGTAAAAACAAAGAAGTCATTCCACTGAATCCCATGCCACAGCCCTCTCTGCACAGAGGCAATAAATTGTTGCACATGCCATAGTCATTCTGATAATGCTCTGGCTTAATCGCTTGGGCTCTTTCCGAAACTCTACATTAACCTTCAGGGGTCAGTTCATTTAATGAGTTGGATAAACTGTTTCATCAATTTGCTTTCAATTGATGAAAATACAAAAATAATCTTTGTGAATTCATGAGTCCTCCTGTGTTCCTCTTTATAAGCTGTAAAATAGATAATTTATGATGCACTTACAAGTTACAGAATTGTTTAGGTACTGGATTGCTAAAGCACTAAGAAGGGAGGTGGATAAGCGTGGAGGAGTGGAGGTGAGTTTATGGACATAAAAGGTGCAGCATTTTCCAAGTGGCCATTTACTGTCTGCTGAAACACTGCAATAAGTCAGGCACCAACGCTTTTTTACATTTGTAGGTCCACATCAAAAAGCAATAAATCCAAGCAAAGTCATACACACCAAGAGCTGGATACTAGATTGAAACCCCTTTAACTGCAAGATAACACCATTCCTAGTCAGTGTAAACCTCCAGGCTTCGCCATGCACCACACCCCTCATCAACACAGCTCTTGCAGCCAGCTGGTCGGCCCTCCCTGTCTCCTTGGTCCAGGATGTGGGCACCTTCCCTGCATCACTGTGTATCAAACTCCAAGACAGCCATCTTGTACCACATAGCATTTACACACTTACAATAAGCAAGAGACACAAATGGTACAGTCAGGGTTTAGAGAGCACGTAATTTCTCATGGCAATTAGTCACGTTAAAAGGGTCACAGTTGGACCTGTCATTTTCAGGCAGAGCATTTTTCTCACAAAGAAAAAAAGAGAATAAAAAGATATCATCTCTGAAGAGCAATACAGGTAACTCCTACTGGCTTGTCTCCAGGGGAAACAATACCTCTTTTGACTGCAATATTTACTCCTATAATTTGTGATTTAACTTTTCATCATCCCAGTGCTAGACGTTTTCTTAGAGTTGTAAACAATTTTGCTTGCATCTCATCTCTTCAATTCTGTCTTAAACTGTAAGTCCTTTCCAGTCAAATAGCACATAATATTGAAGTGTTCCATTTGTGTGCCAGATGTACTCAATGGCATCAGATCAAATAAAACCTTAAAGATGTACATATATATAAAAATCAACTTCTCTGCCATTTCCACTTGACCAGAGCAAGTCTACACAGCCTTTTCTCCAGTACTCAAATATGATGAAATTGAGAAGTTTCCAGATGACTCTCCTCCTTCATCATTAGCAGTACAGTAAATTAAGATAAAACTATCACAGAATCACAGAAAATGCTGAATTGGAAAGGACCCAAAAGGATTGTCAAATCCAACTCCTGGCCCTGCACAGGACAGCCCCAAGAATCACACCACGCACCTGAGAGCATTGTCCAAATGCTTCTGAACGCTGTCAGGCTTGCTGCTGTGACCATTTCCCTGGGAAGCCTGTTCCAGTGCCCAACCACCCTCTGGGGGAAGAACCTTTTTCTAATATCCAACCCAAACTTCAGCTGACACAATTTTAGGTAATTCCCCCATTCCCTCAGGTCTGTCTTTCCACTACATCTACTGTGCTTGACTGTCTCAAGTAGACTGAATAAATTTCAGTTGAGTACTCCCAGTACATACATTTGATACTTGTCTCAAAAAACTGGAATGAAAAATTCATGTATAACAATGCCACCCTGGAGCTCACTTGAAGTATGTAAGAATATGACCTAAGATCCCACTAAAGAATTTTCCCTTGCAGAATTTGTCACCTCGAACCTGTGGACTACCATGGTATCCCGTCTTAAGAGAGGAACATGGAGCATGCACGGGTCTCATTTATTTATCTATATAAAACAGTGTTTATTGCCTAGCCAGTCATTGGGCTGCATTAACACTCAGTAAAGAGTTTTATTTATTGCCTGACCAGAAGATGGCCCTATACAGCCATGTCTGGAGGACAACAGCATTTTTTCTTCTTTCAAAATTAGGCAGGGACAAGAAGCACACCTAGGGACAAAAAAGTGCAAGAAACAAGAAGTTTCCTCACTTACCTCCTCCTGGTGCCTTAATTAAATATTGCCTTCATGAATTACAAACTCTGAAAGCTGAAGGCCTCTCCAAGGAGAAAACAGCAGAGGCTTCTCCCCAGACATGGTCATTGAAAACATTATCTAAAACAGTATATGAAGTTTTGCAAGTAACATGGATCCCAACCAGAGAGATGGGTGAAACTAAACATAACTTGCAGAACCATTTTGCTATCAAGCCTGCCTTTTTCTTATTGGTCTCTGCCTGCAGACCTAAGTTTTGTCAATTTTGCGTTACAGTAAATTAAATTTATTCTTCTCCAGAACTATGATGTTGATCCATTAATATGTTGTTACAAAAGAGCTAGTACCAATCACAGGACCCTGGAGGGAGGTCCCTGTTCCCAGGAAGGGCAGTCCATACAGAAGCTGAAGTCACCATTCACACATTTCAGAGACATCAAGGACATGCCATGGCTCTTTCACTGAGCAGTTGCTGACCAATTTGCACACTGAGATGTCTGCAAATTGGTATGGGATGATGTTATTAGCCAGGCCATTATTGATAGCAGCAGGTTGTCATCGGAGTCCTTTAAGTAACTCCTTTGAATTCAGGACCCTTTGAAAATCCTGGCTTCAGAAGCTGGCTCGGCAAAGACAGGGAGCTCTAAGAGAAGCACATCTGCATTAAGATCTGGCTAGATTTTTTTTTTCCTGAAAGCATGTCAGTTACCACTACACACATGCAAAGTATTTGGGTGGAGTAAAGCTCTAAACTGGGGCACAGGTGCTACATAACACCTAGATGGACTAATTCCCTAATTCAATGCAACCTTGGGACAGCTTCTTCCTTTTGGCTTTCTTATACAGCCATGGCCCAAACAAAAGCTTTCTTCTCCCCACCACATTTCCATTTCAGATTAGTGCCTGAAGTTTATGGCCTCATTTCTCACCTGCTCCCCAGGAGGAGAGAACAGTAAGAAGCATTGTACTCTCATGGGTCTCAAAATGAAGGACAACCCATACACACCCCCACACATATCATGTTCCATACAGGTTGAAACAAGCCATTTAATCAATAAGTTTTGTGTGCTTTTCCAAAATGTGGACATCATTAAGGTAGTCACTAGCAGTTTATTGGGCTGGGGACAGAAGACCTTATATTGAGGAAACACTGATGCCTGCATTTTTTTAATTAACAGTATAACAGGGATGAAACTACAGTCATCAATGGGTTTCTAAACTTAACATTTGCAAGTCCACATGAACGCACCACATCTAAGGACAACCTAACTTCTATTTCCACATTTCCCCATTCTTTATAGAGTATTCTTTAAGCTTCTAGAGAGGGTACTTTTCAGACTTAAAGGAAATATTGCTTATAACAGTCAGAAGGGGAGAGGATGCAGGAGAGCTCATATATTTCTTAAAAGATCATAACAAGAGGGCATAAAAAATCCTTCAGCTCCATTAAATACATAGCATATAAAAAAACTAGTGAAGTTGGAAATGTCTGCCAATTACACGGCCAAATTAAATACATAGATAATTGGTACAAGATAATTGGTACTAAGTTAAACTCCCATCTAACGGATGGAGAAATCACAGATGGGAGAAGTGAAATGAGGAGGAGCTGTAAAGTTAGCCCTGATTACACCTTGTTTGACTTGACCATTTGAACAGCTAATCCTTTGCTAACATATCTGTTCTCAGAGATATGAACTCATTTTTATAAGGCTGAATCAGTTTTTGTCTAATGTCATATGCAGGATGGTTTTGATTTGATCTCAGGTTTGGGAGGTGATGGCAGGTTGTTTTACTCTGCTTCTGAATAATGAATCTTTAATCACACTGATGGGGAAAAGTTAATAGAAAAATTAATGAAAACACAACATCAGTGTCTGTGATGTGTAATGAATAATAATAAAGAGAACAACAGATGCAGTCTGGTTGATGGCCCAATTTAAAATACTTCATGCCCAATTACAGACACACATTTTCTGTAAGGCAGACAGTTGGATAAGAAATAGACTATGATTTTCTGCTTTATGATTGCTATATGGAATACCTAAGGTCATAACATGGATGATTTACAGAATACAATATTTCTTATAGGGCAGATGTATGACAGGGAGCTCCAGTTCTCACCAGGCATGCAAAGGTACAACCAGGAGAAACCCGGGGTAGCCTTGTAAAACAAAAACAACAAAGGTGAATCTACTCTTCTAAAAATCACCAAAAACAGAAGAGTTTGTCCTTGAATTGCATCACCCAGACACAGATTTCCTGGTTAAGAAAGAAGATTGGGATACAATTATGTCCTGCAGAGCTACAAACTCCACCTTTTCCACTCTTTCTTCCCACCCACGTCAACTATATCTGTCCTTGCTTCACCTTCACTGCTTTGCTTGCAAAAGAAAAACTTATTGCTATAGGAGAGCCAGCAGAATGCCCTTCATTTTAGTGATCCTCTCTTTGATGTCCTAGATAGCTATTCTTCTCACCTAGGCAGAAATATAGATCTACTTTACTCAAAGAACATCAAGATCTACATCTTGTCTCTCTGTCACAAACCCCCTCTGATTTAAATTAGAAAAAGAAGAACAAAAAACAAAACACTCCAAAAGAGGTCTACACCAGTAACAAATCAAAAAAGCAATAAAATTAATAACCAAAAAACCCCAACCATCTCATCCTAAGAGGTCCAGACCAAACTGTTCAGTTCAAAATAGCTAAGTATAACATTGTGATTTCAACTTCCTCAATCATAACCCACAATTTGAAAGTTTCAGGCCACATGTATCTGATGACAAAATTCTAAGCGTGTTCTTTACTCCGTTTTCACAGGGCTCTGTTCAGGCTTTGGAAGGATGGCTGTGGTGTTTGTTTTGGGGGTTTTATTGATCCAACTCAAACTAGGGCTTAGTTCAACCTCTGATTAATCGGTATTTTTGAATGAGAGAACAGTCTGTTGGGAAATTTCTGGCTGGATATACCTCATAAATTATTTCCATTGGAAAAGGCATTTAACAGTCATCAGGTTCAACCACTAACCTTACACTGCCAAGTCCACCACCAAATCACATCCCTAAGTGCCACATCTATGCATCTTTTACTTGAGGCCTTTGCACAGCTGGAGTTCAGTATTACTTTAGGAAGTGGTTTATGACAGGCTGAGTGCTTTAAAACAAGTCTGAAAAATGACAAAGATCCTACATATTGGTTTCATCCGGTACAAACTTGCATAAAGGTGACCTCAGATTGCTCCTGGTATGTATTCCCTCTGCCTGTTGTGAGCACAGGGTCAAAACACCTCAGAGAAACAACTGGTTGACTTATTAAACCCATCTGATTAGCACTGAAGTGCAAGGTCACCATTTTAACAGGATCTTGTTTAGTGACTCTCCCTCTTATTGGTTTGGGTAGAACATAAGGGCCAGGAGTGAAGTTAAAAAAAAGGCAATATGAATTTAAACTAAACTACTTTTGCTTGCTACCCAGGGCAAAAATACAATGAGGTCTGAAATAAGACAAGTCCTGTCTTATCATCTGCTGCCTTAATCTGTCTGGATGTGTAAAGTTATTAACCATCCCTATGGTTATTTTGTCTAAACTAAATATTCTGCATTATTGAGAGGATAATTTTCAGATTTGTGGACCTGTAAATAAACACTTTTGAAAGGACCTAGTTAGAAATGGGGTTTCATATCTTTTTACTAGGTGTCCTACAGGCACAGAAGATAACATTAATAAAGTCTCAAAGTTATACATTATCAAAAATAGGAACATATCAAGAGTCGTATCATATTATCACATCTAGAACAAAGATCTTACTGACAGTTAAACAATAATCCACAGAGACCAAAGGAGAAAATAGGCTGTGGTGAATCAGAGAAAAGTCAGTCCAGCACTTAATTCTCTCTCTGACTTAACCCAAAAAGAAACACTTTAGGAAGAGTCTAGGGGAAAGCAGATCCTGTTCCTTCCCCATGATACTCTTCAAGCCTCTAAGGATCTAAGGCTCAGGGGACTTTTCAAGCCAGAGACAATGCCTTTGGCTGAATATTATCAAATCTTTCTTCCAGAATTTTGCCTATAAATTGGGGTGATCAGTGGCAGCATGTGGCAAAGAGTCCCAGTTTCAATTCAATGATTTAAATAAAAAAAAAAATATCTTTCTGGACCAAACCAGAAACAAACCAAGGAAGGAACCTCCAAAAATTATTCTTAGACAGGAAGCTGTATACCGTCAACCTCCCACTACATAATAGAGCTACATCATTTTCTGCTGTGTAAAGAAATCACCAATTGCAATATTAGAAAGACAATATTATCAAAAACATTGCCAAAATACCTCCTATTTATGGGTACTTGATACCTTTTACAGGTACTTGCCTTTAAGACGCTGTGAGACATGCAGGACTTACATAACCAATCCACACATACACGGCAGCAGAACGTGCCAGCCCATGCCACAACAGCACATGTGCAAGAAATAAGTGAATATAGATTTATAGTCTCGATCCTGTAACCCTTCACGCAATCTAACGCACACAGGAAGCAGCCAGCTATCTCAAGCAACATTTTTCCTGCTGTCCCTGGGTGAGATGTCATCTCTGACATTAGCTTTGCACTGCTTCGCCACAGAAGCTTGTGACTATCAGAAAAAGCTGAGATTCTCCAACAGCAGAGGCATGAACTAGCAGGGCATACGTGACAGGATGGCACTTGGTGTGCCAAAGAGCACAGTCACTGTGAGGTCTTTATCAGTAACAGCAGTGGGGAGTGTGGGGGGTTGATGAAGAACATCCTACTTTCCAGTGGAAGCAAACACTTTTGTCACGGACAACACGTGAAATAGAAATGTTAGAAACACATGATGGAAAACAAACCTACAAAGTTTACTTGACCTGGATAATCTTTCCAACATTCTCCTATCAGGCTATCATGGGCAGGTTGTACAATTGGCATACAGCCACTGTGGCATTCACAAAGCCATCTCTAGCAACAGGGTGAAAGCACAACAAGCAGAACTTTCCTACTCTTCAAAGACAGCATTGCTGCTTTGCCATGCTGCTCTTAAGGGAAGCAATACGTCCCTAAGCTAACATTACATTTAAGTGATCTGTCGAAGAAACAATGTGAAAGAAGTATTAATAACTTTTGTGTTGCCAAGTCTCTCAAAGCTGCAGTGTATGTATTTACCCTCTGTGCAGATATTATCAACCTTCTCCAGTGGGTTCCTCTGCCAAGTAGCTGGACTGAGGAGCAAGCACGTAGGGTGTGCGTGAGGCAAGGACTTCAGTGTGTTACAGCTCAAGGCCTTAGGAGAGGGGGCTGATCTGAGGGTCAGGCTACACAGCAGCAGAGTTAGAACCTCTGTACTGAGGTATCATAAAAGCTGTAACAGGAAGACTGAGGACCTAGGAGAAAAAGGCAGGGGAATAACTTTGGGGAGATGCATAGAGGAGCTCTACAATATGCAGGAACTTTATACCACTACTGCTCACACTTTGGTCTCCTCAGCATACATGTTATGCCCTTCAAACCTTTTCACAATATTAACAAATTGATTCATGCATTTCTCCTGTTCATTACAGTATGAAGTGTTTCTCTCTGTTCACCAACATGGAAACCAATCCAAAACAATCACAACTTCTCAGATACCAGAACTACACAATGCAGTAACAACTGGAATTGGTACTCACCAGTATTGACTCCCACCACTCTTCTCTGCCCACCCTTTTTCTTCCTTCCCAAGGAAGGAATGCAAGTTATTTGGAAGATCAATTATACTCAGCTGACCCAGCACCACCACCAATGACTGTAAGTAATTCACAGCTGTTTTTTAACAAAGCCAAGACTTAGTCAGAAAGTATTATGCCCCAGCCCCCCTGAATTAATAGCAAAACCCTTAAATGATGTTTGTGGAATACAGACTTTTTCTTTGTTTATTAGAGTTTATCTGTGAGGTATATCTGATCAAAGTTCTAGTTAATGACTAAAAGCATGACAAAAGCATGAGATGTTTGCCCATCTCTTTCTTAATTTGGAGCATTCCTGTACGACTGGACTGACAGTGTGTAGGCACACTGACACATTTGCTGCCAGCTGAATCTTTGTTCCCTTCCCTAGAATCCTGCAGAAGTGTTTGTGGAGCAGCAACCATTCAGGAAGCAACAGGGTGCTGCATAGAGGTCAGCTTTCAGCTTGGGAAAGGGGTTGTGACTTGTGGAAAGATCAAAAAAAGTGGTTTTGGACAAACAAAACCACACGAAATAGGTTCCTGACACTTTTTCAAGCCTCAGACTTCTCAGCTCAGTCACAGAAAGTGGTGTCCTCTAAGTAACTGAAACACCAGCTATGAAACTGAAAAACAGACCTGGATCAATCCCTGTTGCTACAGGGGGCCCACCACCTGTGTATAATACCAGCACAAATCTCTCTATGCTACAGTCACCTCAGAAAATCTTGCCAGATGTTTGGAGAACAGGGGATCTCAAAGCCCTTGATGGGCATGGCTCCAAGCCACACACACAGGGACAAGGGGACAATATTTCCATATAGTTTTATAGTCATCCATGAAGGAAGGCAACAGGCTAACACAGTGCTTTGGACACGCTTCCTTGACACGGAAGGTCCCTTTTGGGCAGTATTTCCTCTGTTTCCATGCTTAGGTTGGTTTTTACACAAGAAAACACTGATGCATCACGATGCTTAGCTATTCCACCTGCTTAAAATGTCCCACAAGGACACTGACTTTGGTCACAGGCTCCACAGAGACACTGAACATGTGTGTCCATGTGGGAGCACCATGGAAAGGTGAGATGAATGAGCTATTAAAGACTGGCATTAGCATACAGGAAATCCCAATGAGCCCACTCTCATTGCTGTTAAACTACAGCAAACTGAGGACACAATTCTCAAATACAGTCTCCCCAGGAGACTTCATGTGCTTATGTTCTTCAAACCTTGCCTTGTTGAGGAAATTTAATTTCACGGTAGGTCTGATGCAGACAGGGATGGGGAGGGAATCTGAGGTTTTTCATCCCTTCCTCAGGAGTCTACATTCATGTCACATCCTAGGTGGTCCTCTCTTTCCAGAGTGGAGTCCACTACATCTGGGCTCACAAAACACAGACCTATATTGCTCTTGCAAGAACCTGGCCAAAAATTGCCCCATTTATGGTACACCTATTAAGATCTCCACACACCGTACAGGCAAAGCAGGAAGCCATGTTTCATTTTCAATCCTGTGAAGTGACTGTCTGCTTTTTCTACACCGCAAATCTAGGAAACCAGGCAGTGGCTGCTGCCGAGATGAACATCGGGGCATACAGAGAAAAAGTTATTGAGTCATGGACTTGGATCCGCCAGATCTTGTCCCTTCTCCAGCAGCCATACAAGGGGCAGCAAGTCCCGCTTTGGAAATATGTCTTAGCACTATGCTATATTTTGCCCACACTCAACCTTTTCCTTTAGCAAGCAAACTCTGGATCTCACCTCACTTCCATCCTATATCTTGCTCTACTCTGCAAGTGAACTGGCTGCAGAGCCTGAGCAATGTTTAACATCTGTGTGGATGAAACAGCTACACTGGGTTTAAATGGAGCCACATGCCCGCCTATGCTGGATTAGCTCCTCTGCCAGCATTAGTACCTCTTACCTCACTGCCCAGGATGTGCTCCAGTGCTCTAGCCATACCTGTCCAAAATACCAGTCCTTCTGCTCTAAAAATTACTGCCAGCTGACACGTAATATAGTTACATTTCCCTACAGGGACATCTTCTTTCTCTGGCTCTCTTTTGTCTTACATGAAGGGAAAGGAAGGCAAAAGAGCCCACAACATGCACCATGCTGCATTTAAGCAGATACATAAGCACAAACCCTCAGGAGGAGAGCCCCTTTCCAATGAAAGGCGCTCCCATTCTGCTTTCTGCATGTCATGTCTCAATTTACCATGTGCACCTCAAATATATCTCAGAATTTCACTAATTCAGAATTCCTGTGATTTCATGGGAGTCAGCAGACCTGAAATCTGCTCCTATCCCTGCCACTGAACCAAGGCCTTAGGTGGGTAATTTCTTTTCTCTTTCTTCTTCTCTTTCCACTTCTTTCTAAAATTAAAATCCTTTTGAGGAATAATTTCAAAAACCGGCTCTGCTGCTCAATGGAGCCATCATTTTCCCTTGCCTTACCCAAAAAATCTGCATAGCTGTGAGCAAACCATGGCATTGACCCTGGTCAAAAGAATGAGGCTTTTTTCTGGTTTTGGGACTGCTAAGGGATAGTGCTGGGAGCAAGCAAGAGAGAGTGCTGGGAGAAAAAGCAGCAACAAGAGCAGAGGGAAAAAGGCAGAAAGCTTGTCCTGCCCCTTGACTGACAGGAGCTTGTGAAAGGACAGCTCACATATATGGTCTGTAGAAAGAACCAGCCTCCTAACCTGCCTAGTCTGAGCTGCTCTCAAACTGGCAATAGGCCTGCACTACATGATTTGTACATGATGCACTCTTGGAAAAATTAAGGAGCCACATCTGGGTTCAGGTACCCATGTCCATTCACCCTGAAGACGTGTCCTGACCCAATACTTTCTGGTGCCTAACTAAATACAGTCAGCAGCTGGAGAAGGCTGACGGGCTGTTGAGGTACATAATCCCCTTCCATCCTCTCCGTTCACTGAAGCACTGTTGAAGAGTGAGGATATTGAATAAGCATAGGGCAAACATGCTTAAAATTGGACAAACCCAAGAAGTACTTCAAAGTCTTCACTATGCCAGACAGAAGCAGCACAGTTCAGATGTATTTAACATCATGTTACTACTCAGCCTTATACGCTAATGAGATGCAGTGTGACATTATTTATTCATTCTAAAATAATTTATTTCTGTGATGGTGAGACTGAACTATAGCTTCAGCAGAATCTTATTTTTCTTACCAGCTGTAATGAAGTTGGTTTCATTGGAGCACTCTCCCAGTTGTAATGAGCTGCCTGTCTCCTGCCACTACAATCCAGTGAGAGAAATAAGACCAGCTGAGAAATACTTTATACTTTGATCTGTCTCAACAAATCAGTTCAAGAGCTCTAAAACAGAAACCCCAGGGAGAGGGAAGGGGAAGAGGAGAAGTTCAAGCAGGGAAGTTTTAAAGCTGTATTTGATTTGTTTCACTAGAGCTATGGTAGTTAAAAAAAAATCAGATCTCTCCATCTCTTTTTGAGATTTGCCAGCTCTCAGGCCCTCTACACTCCTGATTTTGCACAACTTTATTTCAGTGATAAACAAAAGAATACATATATATATATATATATATATATATATATATATAAGCCTCTGACACCTTGAAAAGTCAGGTTCTACAATTCTATAATCTGCCCGAGTTGGATTTCTCCTGTTGCCAATATATCAACCTCTTGTTATCCACCTCTTAGGAGAAAAAATGAATTGAACAAGTACAAGAAGGCAGGGGTGGAACCACAGAGGTTTTACTCCTTGCCTTTGAAGTTAAGCTGCTCTGAATGAGCAAGGCATGAATCCTACCTCTGGGATTCATCCTGCACCTTCCTTTGCAACACTGGGGATAAGGAATTCATTACAGCCTTCAGCATTACCATGCTGATGTCTCCTAGTTTTAACATCAGCTACATGGAGGAATTTTGTGCAGCTACATGGAGGAACTTTGTGCAGCTACATGGAGGAACTTTGTGTTTCTCTTGAACTCTTACACTCTTTTTGTTTTCTCGTTGTTTTTTCTTTTGCTGTCTGCTAAATTTCTGCATGATCTTGGTCAAACCCCTTCACCCAAGTGGCTCCATCTGGTAAGAAACGACGAGGCTAATCTCCTTACAAAGGGAGTATACAATGAAACATCTGGGGAAAATTATTATCAAGAGTTTGGTACTATTGTAGAGGGTTTCCTGTAGGATCAGCACTTCCCTTGAAAGAGGTAGAAATGCTAAGACTTCTAATGAAAGAGAACAGGAAAAAGCATATTTCAGTCAAGAAACTCCATATTGTCAACATCTGAAACTATCCTCATTTTCCTGTATATCATTGCCACTATTGCTATTTCTAGATACCAGCAGGCAGCAGAGGTTGAATCTGTGCACGTGGGTGGCGACAGAAGTGCAAACCAGTGACACCTTAGTGCAAGTTCATGGCTCTGGCTTACACTAGTACTACCTTGGGTAAAACCGGGAATTGTAAGGACTTTGCAAATCTAGTCCCTGAGATGGCAGTTTTTCCTGCCCACCTGTGTTTTGTAATGGACAGCTCCACTGCATACATTCAACCAGAATGTTCTTTCAAAGATATGTGCCAGTTAAAGTCACATTTGGTATCTTGTGTATTTTAGCCAAAAGCTAGTCTGAGTGCCAACAGCAGGTAAAATAACCTATTTTATGGGAAAATATATTTTCCAGTGTATTGGCTATTTCTATACTCTTAATACCACATTCTGTTTCCAAGAGCATTTTGTAGCTCTGAAGACTGCTTTAAAGAAAAAATAAATAAAGTAAGTTTCGGAGATTGTCAATCTAAAATATACAAAATTCAAGGAGAAGTTCAGAGATGGTGTCAATGCTTAAAAAAATAACTCCTCTCTTCTCTTCTAATCAATGTGCAATGGTGAACGGCATTTTAAGAAAAATACACAACTGTGAAAGTGCTCAGAAGGAGGAAAAAGGAGAAATGAGTGAATAAATAAAAAGCATTCAAGTATACCACTAAATTAGCTAATTAATTACACTTTTCCATTTCGCTTTTGGTGTTTGCCACTATCTCATGTGGTAGCAGAGACAACAAAACCGGAACACAACACAATTTTAATTAGCTAGGTTTTCAGAAGTACTTAATGTCAGTACAAAACAACTTCCATATGTGTCCTATCTCTTTCTATAGACTCATGATGGAAATGACAAGGATAAAAAATTCTGCTACTTTATAGAGTAGCATCCAATACATTAAACACAAGTATGTACCAGCAGCACTCTTACCCCCCTAACTTGCAGTCTAACATTTCTGAGGGGAGCTAAAGTCAGTGTTCTCTGAAAGGTGGCCTGAGATTATGTTTAAGAGCAAAGAGTGGCATGACTGGACTCCAGCAGCATGCCTGTGTAGGAGATTATCAGGCCTGCCCCACCACCTACACATCAGGACACTGCTCCAGTTTCCAGGAGAGCACTCATTTTGGGGGAGAATGCATCTGCCCTGACTGAGACTGGAAAAATAATGCTGGCAAAGTTGGCTGTCCATTCCCTGGAGTGCTCTGCCTCTCCTAAAAGCTGAGCATGTGCAATATTTATACTGGTCGTATCTGCTCACTTCAGCGCTGGACTTTGCCCAGCAGTTTTGAGCGCTGGCTGGGAGGAGGCAGCACTGCTGCCTGCCGAAGCCCAGCTCCGGATTCCAGCGCCACTGACACACGGGGCTCTTAATGCCACTTCGGCTGCTGTAAGTAAGCAAGAAACAAATGCAGGATTAAGTGTGGCAGCAGATTACTGAGCGGGATGCCTGTTTTATCGTGACTCTGAGCTTCACAGATACCAGGATGGCTTGGTCCACACAAGTGACCAGAAGGTCACATAGCTGCATGTCTGGGGCCGTCGGCATTAGGCACTATTTGCAAGCTAAATGTGGATGTGAACCAAAGCTGACTGACAGGAACGTGCATCTGTTGAGGCAGTTGGGCCAGCAGATGATATTCGTTGTTATCTGAAAGCCACCAACAATGTGGATCTCTGCTGTCAGGGTTTTAACTCCTGCAGGACCCAGTGTCTCTTACAAGCTGACAGCCACCATTCACTCCCAAATGCACCAGCTGAGAAGCCAGACAGAGATAAATGACTGTTATGAAGAAATACAGTGGGTAATAGGCTGAGATACAGAGCAGTTGTTACCCTTGGTTTTACGGGACTCACAAACACATAGCACTGAACGGAAAGCCCTTGCTCCATTATCTGTCAGCAGCAAAGATCACACCCCAGCACTTCCCCTTGGTCTTCCCTCAGCTCAAGAAATAAGTAATTCTCTGGGAGAGTATCCCATACCTTCAGGCCTTTACTGCAGCTACTACCCATGACACACATTTCACTGATCCATTTCAGAAAGGCTGTGCTCCAGCTGGTGGTGGAAGTGTCTTTTCTAACGACAGTCACCACAGGGCATCGGCAATCCAGCAGCTACCGTTGGTGTACCTGGAATGATTTCTGTGCCCTGGGTATCCTTTTTCCCACATCTTGCTGTCTAGAAGTTAGATGTCACGCTGCACTAATTACCTTGGCTCCCCTAGAGAGAGGAATGGGAACTTGCATGGAGCAATTCATGCCACCCTAGAATATTGCATCCTCACAGATCTCTGTAAAGGATATGTCTTTATCATGAAAAACTGAGGATAATAGCTCTTCTTTTAAATGAAAGCAGCATCAGCAAAAGGAATATTCTTTGTTGCTAGCACAGGATGAGAATCTCAAATGGTGACTTTTCTGCCTGTGTTTCTCTGTGAGCTCAAAAGATCAGTCCTCTCCAGTCCTGTATTGTGGTTATTAGCATCTTTTTCATCTCCCCTCTGGTTCTCAAGGGTGCCAGAGCATTAGGCATCCTTTTTCTACTGATATTATTCATATTGCTGATGTTAGAAATGCCTTCCCTGGCACCTTGTGTATGGGCAGCTGGCTTTTTCATGCTTCTGCTGTTCAAAGACCACTATCACACTGTCCAAAATATGCACAGGGAACAGGCAGCCATGGTATGACTTCATTTGCAAGCCACATTGGCATCAGGTCACACACATCTCTCACGCTGGTCTGAGGCATCTTCACAAACCATTACGAGTGCAGGCTCCTCATTTTGGCCAGCAGCTTCAAAGACTTTGCCATGCTAAGATCCAGGGCCTCAGCTGATGTTCCTGAGGCACACAGCACCATTTTATCTGCTCTGAACCTCCTCATATACTCCCAAAAACCGGCTGCCATCACACCTCTCTCCCCAGATCTGCAAACCATTTCTTTCCTGTGTGTTTCAGTAACTACATCCAGCTCCCAGCAGTATGAGCTTATTTACTCGGAATAAAACCGGGCAGCAAAAAAAAGGACAAGGGAGAAAAAAATGCAGTAAAAAATCTGTTTTAGACAGTGGTACCTGTCTCACAGCATCCAAAGAGCTCATCATGCAGAGCTGAGTAAAATGGCCCTGCCACTGCAGCTTGCTGTCAGCTATTTGTGATACTTTTGAATGCAGAAGAAATTATCAGTTCTCAAAAAACAACAACAGAAAAGACTTATTTATTTGCACAAAAATATTTTTAAAAACCAGTGGCACCTTTGCAGTTAAACACTACCCCCTGTTTTATAAAAATCCCATGCTTTATAGATGAGAAGAATGTTATACCAGCAGGGTCCTGTACTGGATGAGTGGTTTAAAAAAATTGCAGCTTCCTTTTACACACTTGTACTTGGGCAATGCTAGTTACTCTGACTCATAGGAATTTTTTGCTAAAAAGATACTTACATCTGTTCAGAAAATTCTTTCCACTAAAAAAACAAAACAAAAACCAAAACAAACAAAAAACCTCCACACAAAAAACAAACAAACAAAAAATTCATCCAAACCAATTTTTTCTTAAGCAAAGAGGGGCAATGCGTCTATCAGTGAACCATAGAACATCTGCTGTAGTGCAAGACAGCTTTCTAAAAAATACAGCCCCAGTCCAGGGGAGCATAGAAGCACATGTATAAATAATAGAACAACATTCAGATCAAAATTTTTTCTGTGCTTTATGAATGCGTCTTGTCCCGAGCTCATTCCACTGCTGTGTGACAGCTCTCATGTCTGCAACATCTTTATTCACACATCGGCAGTAACTCCTTCCACCACATGCCAACTACACATAATCTTCAAGTCCCAGTGGACTGGTAAGTTATAACATGTTCAAGAAATACTTAAAACAGTCTTTTTTATTCTCCTCTCTATCTGTGGGACAGCAGGAAGGATCCAGATTTATCCATGCATCCAGATTTACCCAAGTGTCTTCCATATAATTTAGACCCTTTTGTAGTTTCTGAAACACACCCTGATAATTTCAGCCTAGTGGAAGATGACAGCAAGCCCCATGATGTGTGGTTTTCTGATATCCATGCCAATAAAAGAAGCATCAAGCTGTGCATAGCTCATAGTCATGGGAGTATGTTGCCCAACAGGCTCACGCACCCAGTAGGAAGCAGGAGTGTGGATGCCTGAAGCAGTTCTGAATTACAGCATGCTGTCTGTCTCAGTGTTTCATCTGTAGAGATGAAACAAAATGAAAGGGTGGCCATTAACACACACAGGAGCTCAGTTCAAGTGCCACATGTGAGCTTCATGCAGATGCAACTCTGCTTGCTTCCCATGAAAGAAACCTTGCCTCAAGCTTAAGTGTAGGCAAGACGTGACCCTCACTGAACATTTGGGCCGAGGAGATTCCGGATGCTTGCTAGCCTCCATTTTACTTGCTGTTAATGAGATCAGCTAAGAATGAATGTATGAATTGCTCTAAACTGTTATTTATAGGAAGCTTACAAGTACCCAGCACTTTGCTTTAAGGTCTGACCTCCTGGCCTTTACAATAGGCATGGAGATGTCGAAAGTAATTTTTTTTCTCCCTGTGGAAATATTCTCTAATGAAGTTTAGAAACTTTTATCTCAAAGGCAGAATTTGTCCAGATATTCCAATTATGGTTTGATCTCAATGTCTCAATTTGTTTCCTCCTTGGTTCCTAGATAAGATCATTTTTTTCCTGCCAGTATCTGCACAAAATGTTGCATATCAAAGGACTGTACTGTAACCACTCACCTCCTGACGTTGTACCCCATGTCTAAATCATGTCTTCAAAGAATCAATAACACTTTGCTTGGAGACAACAGCACAGTTTATGAGAAACTTTGTAAAATCTTGTTTCAATTGAAAGGCTTTAGAAAAATCCAAACCATTCATTTTTCTTAATCACAAAAATTTTTACACACATGCACACACACACACACACAGAATCCCTTTTCCCCTACAGGCTCCACCTGGCATAGGATTTGATCCTGGTGAGATCAAAGTTAATGGGAACTAAGTAGAAAATTTCCAGTCTTGTCTACTATCAATTCACTTGTTCTTCCTATCACACTAAGAAGACACTGCCTAAGAAAAAAAAAATGCTAAAGGAGTTCATGTACATCTGTTTTCCATGCAGATAAAAGCAGTTTTTCCTGGTGGCAGAGATGATCTGGCACAAATTTGCAAGCAAAGCCTGTCTATGGCAAGTGCCTTAATTCACACCGCATGATTTATCCTTAGGGTTAAAAAAATCGCGTAGCTTTGGGATCTGTGAAACCTGCTTTTTATCTGAAGATACACAGTACTCTTGGAGGGCATCTTTTAAAAACATTTCCATATATTTAGTAGACTTCAATGGGTATACAACGCCATACATTGTCTTACACTTTCATTTCACAAATGCCTTTTGTAAAATTGTACCCATAGCATAAAAGGCAAAATTTTTTGGACTTATTTTCCAAAACTATTTCTAAAAACACAAGGATAGACTGGAATATAGTGCTTCATTAGGTGTAGTTTTGCAGCTGATCTCTCCAAATGAAAACCAGGGGAGAATTTAATCTCATTTCAACATGCTGTCCATAAGTCTACCCTGAACACCTGTTATCCTTCAGTTTGAAAGCTAATCCCAGTTCCTCTCTTCTAGTTTTTTCCTGTCATTCCTACATCAATTAACCCTTCTTAAGTCAATGAAAAAGTACTGTTAAACCCATTCTTAGTAGCAATTACACCTGATGCTCAGGAAAGCCAGGACTTATGTCTTGAAATAAGAGATCATATATCAAAAGCCACGTAAAAAAATTAAATTATTATCAAATGAAGCAAACCACTCTTAGCACTCTTGCTTGTGAATAATTAAACTTTACAACAATAATGAACAAGTATATGCTACAAAGAAGAAAGGAAAGATGAGGATAAGATCACGAAGCGCTTCCCCTGTAAGCTTTATTTCATTCTCAGTGTGGTAATACATCCTGCTCTGAAAAGCAGGACAAGCAGCTGTGTAAGGCCAGTCATAGTCACTCACACAGTCAGGGCCATATGACACTAAACAAACCAATGAAAATTAACCCAAGATTAGACTCACTCCCTCTTTCTGATCCTTAGTTTTGTTACAGGATGGACTCTGTCAGGTGATACCAACTATTATTACTATTTTTATTGCCTTTGTTGTTGTTGTTGTTATTATTTTTATTATTATTATTTATTGGGTAACAAATACTGCTTTATGGAACTGCACATTCCATCAGGTCAAAGATTAATTCCCAGTCCAATACTCATCTCTGATAGTGTCTGGGGAAAGGCTTTATAGATGGGGCAATGATATGGTGACATTACTTCAGGTCATTCTCTACCTCTGTGGACTAAACACTGGCTGGTTGTATTTAGCAGCCTTCAGTACAACATTCTTCTCTGACCATGTCCACCCATCTCTGAAATGGCACCTAGCATCCAGCTGCAATGAATGCCACAGATTGCCTATATATTCTGTGGAGAAAAAAAGAGCTCTTCTCATGTTTCCTTTGTTTGGAGAGTGCTGGTTTAATAAGAAAAATTTCTCTTATGTCCCCTTGCCCTTGTATCAGGAGAGATAATGAGGAGTCATCCCCTTCCAGAGCTGGTGAGATGTTGTAAAAAGTGCCAGAAGCCTGAGGGTTGATTCCCCCTTCTGATGTGCACTGGAAAGCTGTATTTTCAGGAGCGTGTAAGCCAGGGTCTGCAAAATATACAGGAGTACAGCAATAGTTCATGCCCCTCACTGAATGCAGGGCCCACCGCCCTCAGAAACCCTCTGCGGCATTAAATATTTAACCATCAATCCACTGCTCCAAAGGCTCATTATAAGCACTTTTCTTAAGAGGAACCAGCAGGGAAGACAGTCAATTCCTAAAGCAAACCAGGGGTAGAAATCCAACTGGAAATGATCTTCTTTTGCCCTGATTTGGGAGCTGCTGCATAACCCATACTGTGGGAGGTGCAGGCAACATGCATTCAGTGAGGCTTCTCCTCCAAAACACTGAAGGCATTTCTATATCCTGCTACACAGATCTGAATCATAGGATCATCAAGGTTGAAAAAGACCTTTAAGATCATTGAGTCCAACCATTAATCTAGCAGCACCGTATTCACCGCTAAACCATATTCCTAAGTGCCACATCCATTTGCCTTTTGAATATTTTCAGGGATGGTGATTCCCTCACTTCCCTGGGAAGCCTATTCTAATGCCTGACTACCCTTTCAGCGAAGAAATTTTTCCTGATATCCAGTCTACACTTTGGTTCAATTTGAGGCCATTTCCTCTTGTCTTACAGATTGTTACCTTGGAAAACTGATCGACCCCTGCCTCACGACAATATCCTTGAAGCTCGTTGGATTGCTGTTGAAGCACCGGTCTGAGCTTCCCTCAATGTTTGCCCTAAGCTGGCCGCTGCCCAAAGTGATGGTGATGCCCTACACCAGAAATGTGGTTTTAGACAACACGAGCTAAGCAGGTGTTGAAGCTGTGAGCATTTCTGAAGCACGGTCTCTGGGCTAAGCACGAGCGGTACACTTGTGAAGACTAAACAGAAACATAAGGGAATACAAGCTTTAGAAGGAAATCCTTGACTTCTTGGGCAGCACAAATGGCAAAACAATAGCAAACGGCATCTGGCTTCTGTTAGGACATACAGCCTCTGCAAATTACAGCCCAAATGAATTAGAGCTATCCAAAAGGCTGATCAGTGTCATCTGATGGAGTCAGCTTAATTCAGGATACGCCTCTTTGGTTTCTCAGTGCAATACAAATTAGAAAAAAAAAAGTGGCAAATTAAATATGTATGGGGCCTTGGCAGAACTTTCCATCAGCTACAGAATATAAAAAAGGAGGAGAAAGCAATATACAATTAACAAGGCAAGTATGCAGCAGGCAAAGGGAAAATGCAACAAACAGTCCCTAGCACCACAAAAGGGCTGCCACAGAGCAGCTGCCTGAGTCTGCCAAATTCCAAGGGAAGACTAGAGAAAAACAAGCCCACAGAGACAGAGCATCCCCGCAAGAGAGGCGCATGTCCTGTAAATAATCTCACTACTATAAGCTGGACTCTAAACTCATGGTGACCAATTACTGAGTTTCTAAGTCTGGCCATGTGAATCTAACAGCACTCCTCTTACAGACAGCACCTACAAATATTTCAAAGGACTGAGGAAAAAGCACTGAACTTCACCTACCCATTTTTGTTATATGAATTTACATTCTTGTTTCCTCCTCATTCCTTCCCCTTCTGATAATGCTGAAATATCTCTGTGTTAATAGCAGAAAGGTGCTAAGCAATCCAGCTCAGAATATTTTTACTAATCAACAAAAATAGGATAAAGACTTGAAAGTATAACATGATTAAAAATTAAAATTAGAGAATATTTTTTGTGCTTCACCTGATATAGAAAAATTACTTGTCTTCAAATACAAATTCTTCCAGCATAAAACAAATACATGCTCCACCATGTGAGATGGCTCCCTCATGTACATGATACAGTAATAATTAGGGCATTCTCCATAGCTGAGGGAGAACAGATTCAGCTTCCTCATACGCCTAAGGAGATTCCAACTCTTTGGAGAGCGAGACAATCAGAGGATGTAGGCTATTTTGGGGTGGGTGGTTGTGACCGCCTACTGAAACTGCTGAATTTTATATAAAAAGTTCAAGTCTCACATCAGCAGGAAGGCACATTAATGTGCAGGTAGGTGCTGTTGCCACAAGGCTGAGAGAAGTCAGTCAGTGGGATCCCTGCTCCCGCAGCTTAGTAGGTGTTTTCTGCCAGCTGGTCATTGTGCTAGCAGACACGCAAAGCATGGGAAAGCATGGCCATGGTCAGGCATGGGATATGCTGCTTGCCAAGGGGACATGACCTAGAGTGGCCTAAGGAGATGAGGAAATTCTGTGTACAGAAGCAAGATTCCTAGGCTTTCCTTTCTGACTCCCTTCCCTATCTCTACTGAGAGCATCTACAGCCCAGCTTGCCATCCATCTATGACGCTGAGAGCAGACTTTTTCTACCAGGCAATTCATTCATCGTTCCCTGACAAGAGGGAAGATTAATAACGTACCAGTAGTGCTTCAGAGAAGAAATAGGACTTAAATGTAGTGATGACAAAAGGGTCTCTTCATTCCAGACACTGGGTGCAGAGATGCCCCCTCCTTCCCCTCTCCTTCAGCCTGGGCGCACATGACCTGTCCTGCACAAGGTCACCTGCAGGTAGGTCCTTCCTGCTGGACTGTGGAGCTGTGACAGAGAAGGACACCCATTCGTTCAGCTGTCAGTGATGCCACACCAGCAAACCCAATTACATGTAATTATAGCCCTGCTAGGACAGAAACCTCTGTCGTATATGAAACGCTTAAAGGAAATAAAGCATACAATGCAGGGAATCTGAAATGAGAGCTCAGGGTCACAGGTAAAATTCAAATGCAGTACCTTGATTTGAAAAAAGAAAAAAAAAAAAAAAATCAATCATCAGGCTCTCCCAAGGCATTTCACCTCTAATTGAAGACTGAATTGTGTTTACTTAGCTGCTCATGCTCTTGACTGTCTCTCACCAAATGAATCGTGATTACACTACATAAAGTTCAGTGTTTGGATTTCTTATAATCCCACAGGACTGGATTCCACACTTTAAGACACATATGTAAAAAAAGGACTGAACTCTGAGAGATATCTTTTCATTGTATAGAAAAGAAAAATGTTTCTTTCAAATACAGATTGTAACCCCTCCAGTTCCTGTTTCCACAGCTGAAGTGGAAAGTAAAAGAAAGGTCACATATGATAAAGGTAAAATTAAAGCTATTTCACATTCAGATTAACATTGGTCAAGGGCTATGTAGGCTGCTGTAATCTTGGGTCCTTAAAACCATATTATGTCACATACAGATCTACATGCAGAAGGATCTCGGGTTTTTTCATAAGGTGTATGCATAATTCTGGAGTGCTCAACTTTAACTACTGTAAAGGTGCTCAAAAATGATCAAAAATGAAGTTTAAGTGAAAAATGACTCAGACTTTTGTCTCAAATGTTGTCATCATTGAAGCAAAATGAGGAACTCCGTGCAGCATCTATGAATCAAGAACAATTTATCAGAACACACATGGGAATTCGAGTGAAGATAAACATAATAATAAAAAACACCACAGGCACTGAAAAAAAGCTCTAAAACTTTCTGGAAAACCACTGTGTTTTAAAAGCCAAACCCCCAAATATATTGTTCATCCCCACTTACTTGAAAATGACAGACCTGATTCTCGGGTCATCTTCTTTTGACAAAATGGCTTTATAGCTGGAGCACCAATAATTGGGTAGAGCACCTCTATGTATCAGGATTGCTGGGTACTGTGGTTGCTACGTCAGTATTACCTGATCTTCCACCCAGTGGATGGAATATCATGGGACAACTATGTCTTCTCATGTACAACTGTTTTATGGTCTCTAGAAGAGGTGTGACTTAGTAGAGGCTTTCAGCAATGATGAATTTTGTTTGTGACATTCCTGGTCCTAGGGATTGGCAAAGTGCGAACTCAGTTTAAGGTGAACTGGCGCATCATTCACTGACTACTTCCTGGGTGGCTATGCTACAATTCCAAAGTGGTCTCAGCTGTTATGGTACCTCATGCTGAGACACAGCTATGTTGTCTTCTCATCAAACTCCTCTAAGCCACCCATTAAGCACCACTCCCCCATTAGCTTCACCTGAAACAAGACAATGAAGAAAAAAAAGGAAATTCACTCACTCAGAAACAGAGGAGACCAAGCAGGTGGTAGAAACATGACCTTCCTTCATGAGGTCAGATAGCTTTATTGTGATTAAGCACTACAATACAGTATATATCCATAAAAAACTCTATAGTGTATATAAATTATTCCTTCCATTCAGTAATTCTCTTTTTGTTTTCAATTTTTTTTCATTTCCATTACAGCTTTGGTACAATGTGATTTTATTATATTTTTAAATACTTTTAGCTTCACAAACTCAACACAAAGTACAAAACTAATCCGAATTGGGGATATTACAATCTACACAGTGGTGTTCAGTGGTAGGAAAAAATCTTACCTCAATGAATTCATGTCACTAGCTAAGCTATAAAGGCATACCTAGCAGACATGACAAAAATATGCACCATTAACCAGCAAACATTTTTTTTTCAAAATTTATTCATTTTTTTTTTTTACAGGTTTTTCCAGCAGCAAATCACTTGAGCATAGTCAGTACTCGTGTCCTCAACCGATTAGTCTGTTGTGTTCTTCTTCATTTGAAGGCCATGATTTATTTGTCAAAAAATGCACCTCTATCCTCATATATCTAAGCCACAGTGTCAGTACTTGACCTGCCACCCTGCATTGTTGATGCTCGCACAGTTTGTCCTGCAGCTGGCAGAAATAACTGGAACGTTATTGGAGGGGCAGTGTGGGGCGATCAACCGGAGGTTGTTCTGTGGGGCAGGAGGTATGACATTACAGTAGACAGGCATTCCAGTGGCTGTAAGTGTTCCTTGACCTGATTGATTAGGTAGCATGATTGGTTGTTGATATGATTGTTGCGGCAATCCTTGAGAACCCTGGGTCATTGGCACCTAGGCAGGAATACGGAAAGACGTAGGGAAAAAAAGATAGCAATTACTAAGCAAGTTAAAGTAGGTTCCCAGTATCCCTTATATTCCTTCTAGCTGAATTTTAGTCTACTCTACGTTCTGCCAGAATCTGCTATTTTCTGCTGCTCAGAATTGTTCCCATCTCTGAGGAATTTTTTGTTACAGAAGGTTTTTAAGAGAATTCCCTCTGCTTTTAGGCCTAGAAAGTGTCTCTGTCGTGACCTAGTAGAATATGAATTACTGGGATCAGTGCAAACTGAAGACTTGACCCTGGTATATCTAGGCCATCTAAAAGGTCTAAACTTTTAACTTGATCATTAACCTTTAAAACACGTTTTCAATATAGTAATTCTGAAGATGTAAGGGGAAAAATTTTACCCACAAGCAATTTCCCCATTTCCATCTGTGTCGCTGCAGCGTTTTCAAAGAAGCTGAGGGAAAAGGGGAATGGCTGCTAAATCAGTGCAATCTATTAAAATGAATTAGACGTCATTTAGTTTCTTAACTTCCCAGAGGGACCAGCAGGAAGCATAAGCACAGGCCACCTCTCACATGCTCTTGGCATAACTCACAGAAACTAGGTGTAAAGGTGGGGAAATAAGTCTGGGTAACTTACGGACTTGGTAAAAATCAAGCCACTGCCTTCCCTCTCCCCAGAACCCAATAAACAATAATCCATCTGGCTACAGCTTGTTATAGAAGACATGGTGAGATCCTTGGCAGGAGTCTCCACAGATGAGTAATTTTTAACTGGATCAGGCAAAGCCCTCAACTTCATTACAGGAAACAGTACTGCACTGGCAAAAAAGAGAAGAAATGAACAATGTTCTTATATTTCTTTTAATTAATTTTCTTCACAGGAAGAAGTCTAATTC
This sequence comes from Cnemophilus loriae, assembly GCA_013397755.1. Classification (NCBI taxonomy): domain Eukaryota; kingdom Metazoa; phylum Chordata; class Aves; order Passeriformes; family Corvidae; genus Cnemophilus; species Cnemophilus loriae. Next base: position 782,891 of record VZTF01000976.1, on the reverse strand, counting down.
CTTCGTTCTTTGTGACATTTTACCCTCACTGCAGGCTGTAATAAATAGTTCATTTGAAGCATTCCAAAATCAGAATGAAAATCAGGAATACTAAGACCATGTGAATAGGAAGCAAAGAACCCGATTTGACTTAGAAGCGTATTCATCAGAAGGCTTCCTGCCACACACTGTCCAAATGAAGTTACAAGAGCACTGTGTGATGCAAAAACTTAATTCAATTAAGCATTCTCCAAGAAAAGCAGTCTTTCCTTACAGCTCCTAAATACCTGATAAGACGACATGGCTGGATACTGCACCATCATGCCTTGCACCTGATTTCCCTGTTGATTATTCATCAGGTTCTGGCTTTGGGGCGGCTGCTGCATTCCCATGAGACCCTGGAACCCCTGCTGCTGGTTCGGCAGGACAGGCTGGTAACCTGGAAGCAGAAAGACGTCTTCAAATACCCTGTTGCTTGTAGGGGCAAAATTACAACTGTTCTAAGGTACAGCAAATGATCCCATCATTTATATCCGCGTTAGTCAAAAAGTTACTCATTCCTACAGAAGCGTTACTGGAAATGAAAACTGAAGTGGAATGAACGAGTGCCATGAGCTGGTAGCCCTGGCAGGCTGACCTGAGTGGGCAGAACGCTTTCTTTATGCTTTTTAACACTCTGGCAGAGACCACCTGGAGGAATGTCTGACTGCAGCACAGGGCTGCAAAGCCCTACAGAGACACAGGCTGCTACTGTCCTTTGGCTATTTCCTTGGACGCAAAATTCCCAACAACTTCAAGGACATCAGCATTTGGCCTTCACAGTCTAACCTGACAATTTCTTTCAGGTTGCATTTCTTACCTTACCCTCTTACCTTCCTTGTAATGCAGCTCCCTAGCACGATCTAAACAGAGAAGCCTTTATTTAATCAAGAAGAACATCTCCATACACACTGGCACACTGGCTCTCACTTGCAAAGTTTTTTATGTAATTAGAGCATATTAAGGGTCATATTCCACCCTACTAGTTTTGTGTGTGTCAAGGCAGGAAAATCATAAATTAGGGAGTGTCCTCCCCATTGCTCGGTAGGAACACTGCTAACACCCCAGTGCCTGCCCAAAGATGAGAAGCTGATGCTACTGTTTTAACCTATGACTAACTCTGTGTTCAAAGTCACCACAATACTGCAAGTTTCCTGCTGGGACAGCTCCTCTAGGACTAATGGAGAAATGGGCAAAGACCAGAGGATCTAGAGAGCCAAGCCACTAATGAGGCAGCAGGGTGGATAGGAAGGCAAGCACAAATAAAAAACTGCTCGGCAGCAACGGGATTTCACCTGGGAAAGAGCCTAGACAGATGGAACTGGGCTGGATGGGTGATGCTAATATTTAGCAATCAAGAGCTTTGCAAACAAAGCAGGAAAGGAAAGGAAGATGCAGAAAGATCCTGCCCTTGAAAAATGCGGCCAGACATAGGTATTATAAATCTATGAATAATTTCTCCTTAACATATTCTGTGTTCTTTAGCACTCATATTTTTAACATGCAGTTATGCAGTGTCATTAACTCTATAGTGATGTTCTTACAATAAGGATATTTCAGACAAAGAAGAACTACCAGAAGGAGCAACTCTGTGTCATCTTTCTATGAAAAATTTGCGTCACGTCTGCTCAATTTATATTCATGAATACAGTATACAGTTCAATATACTTTACAAAGTGAAAACCATCATCTGGATATTTCTTCATTATGTAAGAAAAATAAAGTCACAAATGTCTCTGTTTCTGCTGGTCTATTTTCAATTGAAAGCTTTCCTTCAAGATCTGTTCTGATGCCAGGGAAATGTTGGGATTTCTGGTCAAGTATTTGGCATTAAAGATGCCATTCCAGAGATTAATTTCTCCAGTCAACTGAGCAAAATAAAAAAAAAAAAATAATTCCATGAGTGATTAACTTGGCTGGGATATAGCATTAAACATCTCCGAAACTCACCAGATTATTACACATTCAGATTTGCTCTTTTCCTATGCCCAAACACTATGTCAGCATATTTTTTAGTCATAAAAATTACCAACATCAGAACTGCTGTAACTGAGTTTACAGAAGGCTTATACAGCAATAATAAAATTGCAAGTCCTCTTCTGCTCCAGTACACCAATTATGGGGGGGAAGGGGATAAAGGATACAAATAAAAAATTTAGCATTACTGTTCTGGTATTTGCAGGACTGAAGTTTAAGTACAGGGGTGTCAACTGACAGCAGAAGCAGCAACACGAAATTCATCTCCTGTCACCTCCGGTTGTTAAAGTTAAGTCCCAGATGTGTAAAGAACGATACATGGATGGCGAGCCAGGGATCAAATGACACTTTTGGGGAATGTAACTGAACACTGGATTTGGGCTCACAGAATTGGATTGTGATGCACCAGCACAGGGTGGCAGACTGGTGCTCTGCAGAGACAGACGGACACTACCGGGGTCGAGCAGAAAGCAGCCCTTCTGTTATCTCCTGTAAATATGATTGCATTGACATTACTTTAGTCAGACTACTGCTAATGCCCTGCTGTGTGTTTGAATACACAGCCCTCTCTTCACTTCAGCTTTGTGTTCCATATTTTCCAAATATGACAGATTTATTACCCAGTGCAGACATGACTACCAAACTGAAACAAAAAATCATGGAGAAGTTGAAGCAGCTACCCTTATGATGAACATATAGGCATGATCTCCTGGAGGTATTACAAAAACATAGAGTCATAGAATGGCTTTGGTTGGAAAGACCTTAAAGACCATCTTGTTCCAGTCACACACACAAACACCCAGCCCTGAAAATCTCCTCTGTACCAGCAAGCACTGCTTAGTGCATGACATAACCACTCCAGGTTTTACGTGCAGAAATATAAAAAGGAGACGGGCTGAAGAACCGAGGTCCACTGGGCTATGGATTACTTTTTTAACAATCTTATCAATCTTCAAGGACTTTAGCAATTTCTCCTGCCCACAAGGCATGTGCACCCCTCACCCCTGTCCCAGCCTGCAGAGTACAGTTTACATCCCTGAAAGCGAGAGTAAGACCTTTTTCCTACTCCCTATGTAAGCCCTTTGCAATGCTCTGACCACACAGAAAAGCCTCAATACAAATACTTCCCATGCACTCTAACATACTTTCAATTAGATTAGATGGGAGCAAAGAGGTTGTATCCTGAACCCTCTTAGACTTTATGGAAAATAAGTCACTTCTTTGGTCCAGAAGGAGGTACTCTTGAATATTTACTCCCCTGACTTGTACTCACAAGCAAATCTATGAAAACAGGGAAGTTTACTGGGCTGTGTGTATTTTTGCAAAGATGCTGACTGTCATCTCTTCCTTACTTAATACTCATGGACTTCTTTTTTTTACGATCAGTACCCTCTGGAATTAAATGAAGCTATGGATGTCAGACCTTGCTATAGAATACAGTACAGCATTTAGTCAAAATCCAGCATCTTCTTAAAGATTCTTCATCTCAAGTAAAGCCACTTCATCTTACCTGATAGCAAAGCCTGACCCTTTATTATGTTAAATACATGAAGAAAGATGCAGGTTCGTCCATTCTATTGAACATAAAAACGTGACAAGGTACAAAAGTATATTCCAACATTACAGAGGGGGTACAGAATATTAAAAAGAGAATTTTTTTTTTAATCTACAACAAGCTTTATAAGCAAGAAAAAAATTACTGTGACAAAACAAAAAAGCCAATATCTGTTCTGCTAAATGGCTCCTGTTTCAGCACAATTGCAAATAGAACAATTGGCACTCTAAGTGGCAATCCATTCAGACAAGAAGTTGTTCATATCAGAAACCAGCTGCTCTGAATTTCCTATCACTGCAGCCCAAATTCTCCATGTAATATTTGAAACAGCTCTTCCAGTGTTCACTGTGTGTTGATAGCTTTGTATATTTCTGCACTCTGGCCAGGAAAAAGAATGGAGGTGGGAGAATTGAGACTAGTATCAACCTTTTAGCACTGTTTGTGAAACCTTATTTTTTTTTCTTTTTCCTCAGGCACAGACTATCAGAGAGTACCATTCCACCAAAATTACTTAATTTGTACACATACAGCACAATCCTCAACTATGCCATGCTTTTCACGTGCTATTTACTCTTCAGTGACATGGAAATAATACTGTATTCTCAAAAGTCTTGAAAACTGACTGCAGTGCATGAAAAACCAGGCATTACTGGGCAGAGGTGGATGTTTTGGAGCCACGCAGGTGTAAGAAAACAAGTGAGAACAGGAAGTGGCAACACGCTTATGCAGCAATAGTTTTCTTTGCACTTGCTCTTTTGCTCATTAGCTTTCATACTACATGAAGAGTAATCCTTAAAAGCCTCTTTACTGTCCCCTGAGAACATACATACGTGGGTTATTTCCTAATGGCAGTACACATCAGATGAACCATCCTATTACTGCAAGCTCCAGGGCCTCTTTACTGCAATTATATCATCCTGCTCTATGTTATCTCTGCTACAAAGGAGGATTTTTTAAATCAGGGCAAACATGAGAGACATTGTTAAACAACCAGAGGAACAAATCGTGCAAAGAATTTCAATGAATGCCTCAGAGGAAAGATGAGCCTCAGATTCCAGCTGAAATGGAAGAGGCCATCATACCATCGAGGTAATTCTCTGAACCTTTACAGCCTGCATCACCATGCTGAAAGTCATTTAACTTAAACATCCCAGGGAACAGAGACTGCATGAAAGACCCACAAATGTTTCCATTTCCTAATGACGCTGTTCAGCTCAAAAGACAAAATGTAGCCATTTTACACCTCTGCCAGCAGTGCCACCCAGAGCCGCAATTAAAGCATGGTTGGTGCTCTCCTGGCCCCAGCATACATCCTTCATGAGTGGCACATTCATGTTGGTAGGGACTGTTTCACTGCTCGTTTTGGATTTGAAGCATGTGTTAGCAAGACACCTTCGGAACATGTGTATCAGCATTGCGGGTGAAGAGTGTCTGACGAGTGCAGGCGAGAGTCCCTGAACTGCAGATCTTACTGAACTCTTTCCACTCGAACAGAGCCCTTGCATCCAAGTCTATCCAATGCAACCACATACACTCAAAGTGCTTTTGATGTAACATGATTTGAGAGCTCACCTGCTCCCTTTCTGCTTTACTCGGTGGAGTGCCACCTCAAATTCCTGTACCTTGGCAACACATTGCAGTGGCTTAGGCAAGCGAAGTCTAAAAGAAAGCCAAAAGGGAAACCTCAAGCAGAGGTAACAGGGCTGGGTGCAATGCTGCACAGAATCTGGCCATGCTCCTGCTTGCACTGCAACTTTCTGGTGCCCTATGCCACTCTCCCTTTCCTTTCTCTTCCCTCCCCCAGTACAGACCAGCTCAACCTCTGCTGCAACTCGCAGAAGCACTGAGAAGAGATTGAATTCGAGCTCCCATGGAAAAGCCAAGGGGAACAAGCACCAACTCTTGGTGCAGACACAAAAGAATACCCTGTGAAGTCCTTGAAAACATTCTAACAGCAAATTCTGCACACAGAAGGTGCTCACATCTGCAGAAGACTCCCCAAAACTGGTAAGACCTGAGAAGCAAGCTACAAACATGATCCAAAGTCAGGAAGTGCACTTCTTTCTGAAAAACTTAATGAGCTTACTCTGCTCAACTTATTCAAAAGACGAAGAAGTATCTCCAAAAGATAGCTGTACTGGTTTTGGCCAGGGTGGAACTAATTTCCTTTCTAGTAGCTAGCATGGGATTAAGTGTTGGATTTGTGCTAAAAACAGTGTTGATAATTCAGGGATGTTTTAGTTACTGCTGAGCAGTGCTTACTCAGACTTTCTGCTTCTCACACCACCCCACCAGCGAGGAGGCTGAGAGTGAACAAAGAATTTGGGAGGAGACACATCCAGTTCAGGTGATTCCAGCTGAACAAAGGGATATCTCAGACCATATGAGAACATGTTCAGCATATATAAAGCTGAGGGAAGGAGGAAGTGGGGAATGTTCAGAGTGGGCATTTGTCTTCCTGAGTAACTCTTAGCTGTGAAGGAGCCCTGCTTTCCTGGGGGTGGCCGAACACCTGCCTGCCCATGGGAAGAAGTGAATGGATTCTTTGTTTTGCTTTGCTTGCACACATGGCTTTTGCTTTCCCTATTAAACTGTCTTTATCTCAACCCATGAGTTTCCTCATTTTTAATTTTCTGATTCTGTTCTCTGTGCCACTGGGGAGAGCGAGTAAGCAGCTGCATGGGGCTGAGTTGCTGGCTGGGGCTAAACCACAACAATAGTTCTTGAACAGACCAGAAAATGGTATAATAAAACTACATGGCTGGAAGATAAACCTAGAACTTTTCAGATTAGAAATAAAATTCAAGATTTCAACAGATCCTATAATTAACAAGGAGGCAATTTACCAAGAGTGGAAGGACATTTGTATCACTTAAAACCTCTAAAATGAAGATGGACATCTTGCTAGAAGATATTCATCAGTTTAACAAGAAGTTCTGGTAATAAAGGTAAGATTAGAATGTGCTCATTGTCCAGTATTAGTCAGATCATTAAAGTACTTATTCCAGATTTGAAATACTTAGGAAAATGTTAGCCAGCTAGCTCTTAACACTTTTCCTGTCTCCCAAGGAAAAGGACTAGTATTTTGCATATGAGATAGGATCCTCTCCCCAGTGTCTCCTACCTTTGATCACATGCTGGCAATGCCACCCAGTTCACTCCACAAGCAGAGTTCACCTGTGTACAGCGGATATTCTAAGGGATATTTCTGGCCTATTTTAGTTTACTTTGCCCTGGCTGGAGTAGTTCTCAGTAGACTTTGTAGACTGAAGAATATGGTTGGTATCTATTCCCACAATTTTACTAGGCTACGTTCTCCTTTACTTTTTAAAATAAGCTATGGGCAAAGTATTAAAGAGGATGGATGTAGCTTTTACTTTATAATCATATAAATTTACAATGCCCATGATAAGTTATAATCAGAGAAGAAATAACATCATTGTAGAACTACAATTCACTCGTAGACACATCGGTACATTTGGTAAAGTTTTTGACAGCTTGCTTTTTTACCAAAAGCTCTGAGTTGGTCCATCCCAAAGTATTTGCAAAACTGGAGGGAGGAAAAAAACCTGAAGCAAGCTGTTCAGCAAGATCGAACACAGTCTTAGAATCACGGAATGGAACCATAGAATTGAATCACAGAATTGCTTAGGGCGGAAAAGACCTCTAAACTCATCAAGCCCAACCATTGCTCTAACACTGCCGAGTCCCCCACTAAACCATGTTCCTAAGCATCCCAAAGAACCTTTGATTCCCAAACAGACCCTACATGTTATCTGTAAAACAGGAGGAAAGCCATCCTAGTTGGGGAACCTTGCATAGGACAGTTGGCCAAGTTGTGGGAGCCACATAATGAGATCCATTCCCAGCACAAGTGAGAGCAGGAATTCGAGGCAAGGGTTTTCTGGCAGCCAGAACAAAGCCCTTCTTGTTCCAGAGGTCCATCAGTCCCCTCCCGACTTTGCATGAGATACTCAATTACTGGACTCCAACCAGGTGTTCCACCTCCTGTGTGGACATTGTAACACCATCCCTATGCACTGATTCCTCTAGAGGAGTGCTGCTCCAAGGCACTGTGTTCTCACTGGCTCCTCATGTCCAGGCTTTATGTGTTAGAATTGAGTGCCCAATCGCCTGAGGAAAATGTTTTGGGGTTTTTCGTTATGCAGTTGACCATTATCTAGCAAGTTTCACTGCAAATGATGGACTAAACTCTCATGGAAAACATAAAATTAATTTATAAATTTAAGCTAATTTTGATTTCAGCCTCACGCCAAGGTGTCTGCAGTTTGGAAGACTCCCACAGAAGACACATTAATTAATGTCTCCCTCCTGGTGTTATTTTCTTTGTGGGTCCAAAGATTTAAACTGCATCTTGTGCAGCTGGAATCCAAACGACTCTGTAAACAATTTTGTAGTTTAAGCTTGGATCTAAAATCCAAAGCACGCTGCAAAGCAAATCTGCTGCAATTGGTCTATCCATTCCTACTGTGTCTGGTTTCTCTCTGCAATACATACAAAAATGTCTTGACTTAGTAAGACATTTGAGCTTTATATTCTACTTGAAGACATCACAGATAATTTATGGGTGTGAACTGGACACCATGTGAGCTAGAAGGACATTACATAATAGCTGAATGCTAAAATTCCATCCCTTTCCCCTCAAAACACAAGACCATGCAATTATTTTATTTAGTTTTCACACACGTACGAAAGGGAAGAAAACCAAACAAGAATATCTATGCGTGAAATAAGGGAGTCTTAAGAAGCAACAGAAAAGCTATGGAGGTATAAGGTACCACATAAAACAGCACGTGTCAAAAACCACAGCAGCACACAGATTTATTTCCCTCACAGCACTCCTCAAGTTCAGACCCTCAAAAAACAAGAGAAGCCTTTTAACACAAGTGACTCACAGTTTGGCTTCTTTCATTTCAGGTAAAAGCACATCCCACTCCAGCAGTACAGCTTGCAGGGGAAACCATGGGTTATTACGTTCATTTAGTTTTCAAAATTTTAAACTAATGGCATCGATTCTTTCAAGTTGTGCGAGATCAAAACAATTTTTAGCTAATGGCACTCCAGCTACATTCACTGGAAACACATAACGCAGCAAATGTATTCCTAAAGTGATTACAATGACAGTGACTCGAATAATTCTCTGCAGAGCTGAGGTTGTAAAACTGCAGGATGTTGAACTCTGAGTCTTGAAACATAATTGCTGCCAGAATCATAGCTCCCAGTCCCTACACTGGCCATAGCTTTGTAAAAAACACATTCATGCTTCCCAAACCTGGTAATAGACCAATAGCCATATTTGTTGTCAGACCCATAGAGCCATGTATTCAGCTGCATTAACAAACTCAACAAGATGTATATACATCAGAGATATTAGCCAGTAAGATTTATTATCACAAAAGAGAGAACAAAAATCCTGGGTAAAAGAAGTTGGCCTGTCTTCCCCACCCCTCTTTCTCTCTCTGGTTTACAAAGCTACAAATCCCACAAAAGCAATAGTGCAAAAATATCTTCATCCAGCTTCAGAAGAAGAAGAAGAAGAAATAAAATTGGGAAATTTCCTGCAATTTTAAATTATTCCAGAGCAACCTACTTGTTGGCTTTAGTAAAAACTGCTGATGAAAATACTCTGCTACACTAGAATTTTTAATTTTTTTCATTTTTTTTTTTTGTGGATAACAGCTCTGAAATCACCCATGTGGTGAGTTCTTCTAGAGTGCTAGAACAGGATCTGTCTTATCCAGGTGAACTGCCCCTCCTTGTCCTCTTGCTTTATTCTTCCTCAAAAAGCTCTATGAAATCCTGGTTTTACTCGTTTTGCAACCTCAGGAGCTGGAAGAAGCCCAAAGCACAGAGCATCTGAAGCATGGATATTTTCATGTGCTACTCGAGACAATGCTGCCAACTGGGGGCACTTCTCCACTGCTAACAAAATGGAAAAAAAAAAGTTAGGGGAATAACACAATTTCCCTGGCAAAGCAAACCCTCCTGGTCCAAAAGATGTGCAGGATCAGAGCCTCAAAAATATACTTTTTAACTCTGCTTTTCCTATATAAACTAAAATAAGGTACATTTTTACAAAAGCCAAGATAGAGAGCTTTGTGCACAGGCTTTTCCTTGAGAATAGGCACTGCATAAAACAAATGGGTTCACCTGGGAGGTAGAAAGCCTCCTGCTGGGGTGATTTAGATTATGGCAGAGAAATGATGAAAGCAACACCACATATCACAATGTAAGATTTAGCACTTCTTACACGTCAAAGAAATATCCATTACCCATTCTTTTACCCTTTTTCTATGATGCCAGGTTCCAACCTGGAAATGAGGAATAGCATTATCTTTTAAAAAATATTTATATGCATGCTCACTGTCCCATGGGGGAAAAATGTTTTTGCAGAGTGCTGAACATTTACTTAGTGCCTTCCACTTCATCATCCAAGCAACTACCTTTAGGGCAAACATGCAAAATCCTGGGTAAAATGAATTTATGAATCACTTAAAGATGCATATCCACCCTTCAGTTACTTTTCCACACCTGAACAGAGTTGGATTAAAACTCGGTGACTTCACTACTGAGTAAAAAGGCCCAGACAAGTAAGAGGTATGATTAAATACTTTCATTATATACTTAATGAAATCACATACTGTAACATCTTCTGAGACTAAAATTTTAATTAAGGTAGGCTGGCATTTTGGCTTTTTTTTCCCCCCTTATGTTCCAGAGGAACAGCAGGTAAGGTCAAACAAAAAGCTTATGAGATAAAATTGTGTGAGAGTGCTCCTGGGAGACCTGGCATTATTAACAAGAACAGGAAGAAGGGCACAGTTGAACAGTTCAAAGATAAATGATTGCATTCAGTTTACTTTTTGCTATCAATTGGAGAACCTGAGAGAGCTGTTATTTGACAAGAAATGTATATAAACAGGCATCAAAAAGAGGTTGAATGGATACAAATACAGGACACTCAAGGCTGGAGGAATGTTTTTCTTCAGTTTAAAATCTGGATCCATTCCTTTACTTCTCTACACAAAGGATTTTCAAATTACAGGGAGAGCTTTAAGAACTTGCTACTAGTAAGTGGCTTGATGCTGAAAATAAACCTGCTCTTGCTGAGAACTTAAACCCATGTAATTATATCACCTATATCACTTCACTTATTTTATTTCCTTTCCAATACACATTTATTTTATGTTTTGAGACCTTTTAGCATTCTTCCTGTTCTTCAAAAACTATGACAAATATTTTTTGCTCTTCTCCTTGAAGATAAATCTGAAGATAAACAGAGGGGCACCTCTTACAGACATGGTCTATAACTCAAAGCTTCTGTAAGATTCTGAAAAGAAAATTCTATTTTTAAGACAAAATCCTTTAATCTCACTTCAGTAAAAAAGAAAAAAAAATAGAGGGAACAGCCAGCTGCAATCCAAAATAATTGCAACACAATAATGCAGGGCTCCATTACAGCAGCCTAATTCCGGTAAAGCAGCTGATCCAGGATCTTGGCACTTGCCCAGACCCTGGAGCCTTACTTAACTGCATTAACCCAAAGCATGTGCAGCTGTTTTTGTAATCTGAGGCTTCTGCATTTTATTGGAGACCAAGAAAAAAAAAAGAAGTCACCCAGCCAGCAAATGACACAGGTGAAATAAAGAGAGAGAAGGAAAGTATTTTATTCTTTTGAACCAAGTTAATCCATGGAGCCACATGAACAGCCTCAGCAGCTCTGGAGAAATGAGCTTCGGACAGTGTTTCCCTTTGGCCGGCACCACGAGCAAGGGTTTACACTGGAGTGTTGCAGATGCCCAAAGCCAGCTGAGGTGCCTGCAGGGAGGGTACTACAGGACCTGGAAAACATTATTCTGAGAGGGGTGAAGCCTGCTCATCCCAACAGAGCTAAGCCACTGAAGGCATATATTGCAAGCTGGTGCACACTTCTCATGACAACAGGGAGGTCCAAAATAGTGCTAAGGAACATCCAGGAATAATTCTGCTCTCAGCCCCTGCCCACCAATCCCAACAATATTAAGGAGAGTCAACAGAGACCCGTGGGCAGGCAAACAGATAATTCTGAAGAAGTTGAAAGATGCTCTTAAGGGAGTTTTACTGCTTAAAAGACCAAAACAGATGCAAGTCTGGTAGTAGCCCTTACTGTGGCTATAGACTGTTACACTGGTGAGGTCTGCTGCAATTCCTCTTTTTGAATAGTTAATGTACAACTAAAGCACCCATGTAAGAAGCCATTAGTGTTGATAGTAAGACTCCTTTGGCATATGACATGCTCATTAGATGAACAGCAGGTGCAATACTCCCTGTATGTACCTGTGTCTATGTCTGCATTGTGTTATATAAAACAGTTCATGGCCATAGTATAACTATTATATGTAAAATCTATTGATTTTGTTAGTAAATCCCTACAGAACTGTGCAATGGGAAAGATAACCACCAAAACAAAATTCAGCTTGATTCAAAAAAAGCACAGATACAAAACTAGCAGGATCAAATTTTCCATGCAAGCTGCAAACCACAGATTCACTGAGTTTCATCAGATTCATTTCTTCTGGTTTGGTTTTCTTGATTGACCCCCAATAAATAATGGCAGGTCTGAGCAAAAGAATTGTTCAGCCTCTGTGTTATCTATCAATAACTTTGCTCTTGATATCAGCTTGTTATCTTGGCATCAGCTCTTGATTCTGATGAAATATCTACAAGTGCGAGCTCAGAGCGAACCCCCATGCCAGACACTGTGCAAACTTCAAGGAATAGCTTCAGTCTCTACAGTGAAGATGATGCATTCCTGAATAGACAAGACAACTGCAGGGAGAAAAAATAAGCACCCAAGGGAAATAATTTGCCCAGAGAAAAGGAGCAGAACAGCACAATACTTTTCTGGAAAGTACACCAAAATACGTGTCCTGAGTGCTCAGACCCCTATTCTGAGCAGAGACTGCTCAGTCTCAGCACAGTCGTGCAGATGGATGGTGCCTGGGCTCTCACTGCTTCTGCCAGGCTGTTTTTTCCACACAACTCCTGGTACAGGCTCCCATCCCGCCCACATCCTCTCTATTGGAAGAAGATTGCAGTGTTCTGGTGATACAGTTCTCTGTACTGTGTTCCATTTCACTGTGGGCAGACTGGGGTAAATGACTGCTAGCACCATATCAGTAACAAACCCTGCTTTTTCACCTTCACAAGCTGGGCTTTCTTTTGTATCTCAGCCTCAGGAACAGTTTTCATAAACACAACATCGACTGTAAATACTGCCTGCAGCAAAGACACACAGCCACTGCCTGATGGCACTCATCCTGCCCACGGCTTCTGCGTGCACCTACAGGTACCAAATCATGGAGCAAAAGGCCTTGAGTTTGTTTGTTTGTTTACCTATAACATAAGGACACAGCAAGTTGCAGGCTACAGCCCCCAGCTCAATGCAAACAGGCACGGGGACGATACCGAAGCCAACAGGACTTCGATGGAGCATATGTCTGCCCATATGGGTCCAACTGCAAAAATCTCATCTTTTCCAAGTGCACCCATGCAGAATGCAATCCAAAGACTACTGGGGTTAGCAATCGACCTTAACCGGCTCTGTACCATATTAGAAGCACTCGCCTGCAACACAGTGATTACTCCAGCCCCTATACAGCAGAGCCCTTGAGAATGTGCTTAACTTTTAAGCATATAAGCTAATTTCTTGATTTCAGAGCAACGATTTACAGGCTCGAATACACATCTGGACTGAGGCCAGGGAACTCAACCCCTTGAAGGAGACAGTCTCCAGTGGGAAAGATACAAGCACATTTATTCACACTATATTCTTAGCACTGCTTTAAAAGGCTTCTGAGAAACTTGACCAGGCAGGTAGCAATCAAATTAAGGAAAGAGAGGTCTCATTCCCATAAAATTCAGTTCTACAATATATGAAACAAATTAATTTCTCAAATCTTTCTGCACAACCACTGCTTAACCCGCAAGAGGAAAAACGGGGCAAGCTGGGACTGGGCCTGCATTTATGCATGGCCCTTGCACTTGTATGTGCCTATAAGGAAGAGCCATTAGACTAAGCAGTGGCTATGTACCAAGAGATACGGGCAAATAATAAACCAAATGCCAACCAGGGATGAGTCCACCTTACTTCGCTTCTGTGGCACAGACACAGGGAGCTCATGTTTGCCTTGCAATTACCAACCCTTCTAGCTTACCACAGACACTAGTTTACATTTCCTGTCTTTCTTGATTAAAAGTGCACTTATAGAATTGGATTAAGCCTTTGCTAAAGCAATTGTTGTCACTGAGACCTTCCCTTCCCTTTAGCCCTTGAAGAACAAGGCAAAAGACCTGTAAAGTGCCTATGTAAGTACCTTGTATCAGTCTCTGTTCTGGGCATCCACTCCATTCCCTATCACTGCAGAAATGTAAACACTATTTGCAGTTCTGACACAGGTACAAAAGCAATACATTCAATTACTGCACTACAACTGGGCTGTATCTTCCAGCTAAAGCTTTTTCGTGGAAGTAGGTGAAGGGTGGAATCTACAGGCGTGGTCATCCCCATGCCCAGTTAGCTTCCCCTGTGGCCAAACTGTGCATCTTACACAGAAGACATAAGTAAAAGCAAAAAATGTCTGAAAAAGTACAAAACATTCCCCTTTGGCATCCCAATACTACCGATTTCCAAAACTCTTTTTTATTTTTGATTGATTTAGTATTTATAGGCAATTTTGTTTTATATTGTAGTTTGCATTGGGTGTAGAGGGTTTGTGGGGTATGAGTCTCATTTCACAGGAATTTGAGTTTTTGGCCAAGGAATTGCCAAGGAATGTGCAAAATAATTTGTTGTTACAGTTTTAGAAACTCTTTTGATGAATCAGGCAGCTAAATTTACAAAGCCTGCCTATCTCCACATCACAGGCAAATGGATTTTCAACTCTTGCAGAATAATATGGACATCAAAAAAAGAAAAAGAAAAAAAAGAAAACAAGAAAACAGGGAATGCATTGTGGATGTAAACTTCCACCTTTGCCTTTTCTAACAAAGATTTGTGTTTTCTCAAAAGAAATGAATAGAAATGACACTCAGCAGCAAGCTTTCTTGAACAGCTGTGCCAAGAAATCTTGGCCCAAAGAGAGCTAAAGAAAGAGAAAAGGAGAGGGAAGATGAAGCTGACTTCAGAAGATACCACTTATTTTCTGCATCGATTCCCAAGTCTCTACCAAGTTGGACAACAGGCTGACTGACAGCAGTGCTTGGGAAACGGGCAGGCATCAGTCCCCCAGTCCTTGCCTCACTCATGCTAGGGACAGTCTTTCTGTGGGCTTGAGAAAGCCTGGAATTAGGCCCGTGGTGAACAGATGTCAAAGTGTCCAGCCAGAACATGGTTCAATTCAGCTACACGAAAGAAAACCTCCCCTCTATGCTCTTGCTCATCTGTGCAGCTTTCACTGCACAGCATGTTAGCTGGAAAACTCTCAGTATAGCTGGTCCAGTGCTATTGCTGCAGAAGAGGATGTTGGTTAACTCAACCAGTGCAATAGCCTGAGAAGGCTGATCTGCCAAGCAAGAGCATTTTATGCAGACTTGTTCTGCAAAACCCACAGGATCAGTCCTGATCCCCTTATCTCCCCTCAAGGTATCTGCAACTGTGCAACTGTAAATGACGCAAAATTTACTTTCATTAGCAAAAAAAACCCCAAAGCATAGCACAAATTTAAATGTAAGAAAGTCTTCTGAATATTTGTGCTTCGTCTGCTGTGGGTCTCTCCAGGGTGATGTCTGCCCTCAGAAATCACTGGGGCAGACCTGCCACAGAGCATTTGCTGTCACACAGCACACAATATTTTGCAGCCCCAGCAAGGCTGTGTTTACAATCTTCACGGCCAGAAGTATTTGCAAAGTCTGAATTCCTGATGGATGCCAGCTAAGCAATCAGAGCAATGGAAAATGCACAATAAAGACCATAAACGTATGGAGTCTTCAACTCAGCATAAATACTGAAGATCAACCTGGGTATGTTGTCAAGGTAGATTTGAGAGCCAGCAGCAGAACCTTTTCCTTGCATATACATCATAAATTTTGATAGATTTTTTGCTTGCCTGGGACCTACTACACTCTGACTGCATCATTTCTTCTTTCTGCTTATTAGTTTTCTCATCTGTAAAATAACATTTTGAGGGGTGGCATCTTCATAAAACATTTTGAAATCCAGCAGTGCTGAGAAGTGCTATATATTCAATTGATAAAATCAATGGAAAAACATCTGATCTTCAATATAATGTATAAAAGAAGAGACCTTTAAGTGCTGAATTAGCTAAGAGTTATGCACAGAGCTTTGCAAAACTTTCAGTTAGATGAAGAATGCTTCTTTGACCCAAAAAAATATGTCTGAGTTTTTTTTTCTGGCAGCACCTGCAAGGGTAGGGCCACATTCCCAGAGCTCTAAGTCTTTCAGTAATGGCAGGAAGGTGAGGAAGAGGGCATAGTAAGAGTCATTTGCCAGAGCAAAATATGAACTACAGGTTTTTGCAAATCAGAAATTTGTCAGCAAAGCAGTATCAACAGATGTTTTCAAATTAAACTAGAAGGGTTTGCAGAGGCTTTACAATGCTTGCTAAAAGGCATCTGCCAGCTCCCCAAGTTTAGCTGAGGTGGGAGAGATGTTTTCTGCAGGAAAAACAGGTTTATTAGTGTTTTTTTTTCCCCCAGAATCAGGAGTATCCTCCATCCTTAGTTCCTCTGATCCTATGAAACGATCTATGTACGTGGGCAGAAATATATATGAATACCTCTACGTGCAATCATTGAATTTAATGCAGTACCATCACCCAAGTCATCCTTAGGCTAAAATACTTGTTTCTTGCTTACGTGGTCTGGATGGGGTAACTGATTTCACATACCCTTTCTGGAGCTGCTCAAAGTCAAACCACAAAGCAGCTGCCAAAAATGTCTCTTCATGTAAAATTTACAACATGCATTTCTGAAGTGGTAGCTGATGTGCCTAGCCAATTTGCTGAAAATGTTTGTGTAGCTAAAATTTTTGAAAAGAGAAAATCACAGGATCCGCAAAGACATCTGCAGAACATTCTTTAGCAACTACTGCTCATTCTGAGTGCAAACCTTGAGAATAAACACTAACTTCTGTAAAAGGACAAACCTAAGTCATACCTTTAGACTACTCCTCATGACAAAGAACTTGATCTACACCCAAAAAATTTCCATTAGAGACACTGCTCAATTTTAAACAATTAGCATATCTTCCTCACGTTAAAAAACAAGAGGACGACAATCTTCACATTTTAGCAAATATATCTGCTACAAATAAATAATTTTCTAATTATAAAACTGACTAGTTTATAGACCTTGTTCTCATACTCTGGAATGAGCTATTGCATCAATTAAAAAAAAAAACAAAACAGCACTTTTTTTTTTCCCATCACAGGAGAAGCCATGGCAAATTGGTTCATAAATATTCACTGGTATTTTAGGAATGGCTGTAAAAAGGGAAATACTTTACTGAGTGTTCTGGAAACAGTGCATTTAATGTCAGAGCATCCCAGAGAAAGAAGAGCTGAGGAGAGTTTCTTGTTGCAGTGAAGTCCTAAACCAGTCACAGATCACACTCGTAAACAGATCTACGAGTATAGCAAGAGAAGAAAAATATGATGGATGAGCTTGTGTCTGTGCAGAGTTGTTACCAGGAGCCTGCCTGGTGGGGAGGCTGAGCTGGCAGATGGGAACAGCCCCACGCCGCGCGCCTGGGACAGGGACAGGGCGGGCAGGCAGCGTGGGCACAGCTGGTCCTTGCCCAGCTGAGTGGCTCTGGCTGCTGAAGCACAACTGTCCCACTCCCCAGCCCATGCCCGAGCCAGGGCACCGCGGCACAGCTCTGAGTACTCATGCTGTTCATGCTCTTCACGCTCCCAGCTGCTTTCTATGATTCAGGGGAAGCACTCCCAGATGAAGGCATTAATTATGCCTTAAGCACAAATAGCTACTCACGGCTTCCCTGCTACACTATCCTTGAGTTCTCAGGTAGGATGCCTTGCCTGCAAATGCTTTCTGGATTTCACAAGGCTTTTTATTTTAAATCCACACAGCTGATTAATTTGGTGGCTATCCTGCACAGATAACAAATAAAATGTACAAGGCAAGGAGGCTCCTCCTCCCCATCTCCAACTCCATGGCTCACGGCTGCCATGTAGCTGCTCTTCCTGCTACACGACAGAGTAGGAGAGGAAATGAGCTACACAAACAAAGCTGCCCCAGCTGCATGAACTTCTCAGAAAAATAAAAATTAACAGAAATCAAACTGCAAGTGTTCTTAGAGCTAGTTACTAATAAAAAATAATAATTATGACTATAAAGCATATCCCATAAAAATGCTCTTCTTTACAGAGTTTCAATAAAAAATAAAATAATAATAAAAAACCTGGGGCTGCTCAAATTTGTTTGATAAAATAAGTTATGATGCATTACAATTTACACAAATAAAAGTTCAGAATAGTACCAAGACTATAAAGCATGAGCATAACATATTGTTCTGGCAAGTGATAAAACTGCTCGCAGTGACAGCTGTGATTTATGGAAGCAATTCAAATACACTTTGAAAGTATATTAGCTTCGCCTCTGCCCACAAAGGGCGCATATTAGCAGGGTAGGCCACGCTGGTGATAAATTACATACCAGCAAGAAGTGAAGGCAATTGGCACGATCAGATGCCCGAAGGCCCTGAGCTACTGTGATAATGTGGTTTTCATGATAATACCTCACATGCAATGGCATCTGAGCACCAAAAGAAACACATCAAAGCTATATTTTCGTTGGCTCTTTGGAAGATAATGTTACGATGGTGAGAGTGGTTGGCACTTCTCAGCTAAAGCTGACATAACAAAGTGTTTACAAATTGGCTCTGTAACCAAGTTTGGCATAGAAGGTCACAGTTTAGATGCTACCTCTTAGGTGGAAGCTGGAAAATAACTGTCTCCTGCTTCCAGCTTGTAGGCACTGAGGCAAGCTGCAGGCTGTGGACCGACAGCACACCTGGCTTCAGCATGGTGGGCAAAGTGACCCAAGGGCTGCTGTGGTTTAGCTCTGCTAACACCCAGAATGGGATGGGGACTTGGCTACATTGCGGTCACCACCTGCAACACTCCTTCTGCGAGGGAATCAAGTTGCTGGGCACACTTGTTCTCTGATCACACCATTCAATCTCACAGAAAAAGCCATGCTCTTCCCATGGCTCAAGAGCAGCACTGAAAAGGAGCACAGAAAAAGCATGATGACAAAGTCTTAGCCCACAGCAGGGTTTTACTAATGTAAAGCATTGAAAAATTATTTTAAGACACTTTGGGTCAAATTCTACCCCTGACGTACTAGCATAGATAAAGATCGACTTCAGAGTCAGCTCGTTCATCAGGGGGTGTCCTTTGAAGAGAACATATCCCTGGACAGTGCTATGGAGAGCCATGTGCCAGGCTTTTCTCATTTTACTAGAGAAAGTTTAATAAATTCTATCTGCCTCCAATTATTACAGTCCTCCCATTCTGACACACTAGTAAGCACATCTTTGTGTCTTAAATTAATGACTAGGCCAAAGCAGTTACATCTTGCCACGTATCAAAAGAAGTTTATCAGCAGGTATACTGTAATGAGCTTATCTGCAAAAAATAACGCACATTTAACAAAGACTTTCTGTCTGGTGGGAATTTTTAACTTATTTAATCCAAAACACGCCCTTGGGAAGTGATAATGAATATCTAGCCTATTTCTACAATACCCATTACTGTATAACCTGAGGACCTCAGGCATATGGCATACTCACAGAATGAATCTGTGTAACTTTTTGGAGGAAGCTGGCCTTTTCTGGAGTTATACCAGTAAATGCCTGAGAACTGTGTTCCTGTATTTACAGGCTCTGGATGAAAAACGGCTCAGTGACACTGTAACTGAAATGGTATAAAACATGTATACACGGATTGATACGTTAAAAGTTAGTGAGCTAAATGCTTTTTCTACAGATTGGGGCTTGGGGAAAAAGCAAAAGTGATAAAACTAATTTTCCTAATTTCCCTAAAGCATATAGGAAAGAAGAGCTCAGTACCTCTTTGAACTTGCCCCCTTTTTAGTTCTAATCTAATAGTTAGAAGAAAGAACATTTTTTTCTTGAATTGAAATTTTGGGTAGTACAGATGCTACAGCACATTTCAGGCTATCACTTCCATTTATTTATAGCTCTGCAGCACCATGCTTCTGTAGAAACATTTGCAGGAATTGAACTGATTGTGTGTTAAGTCTTAGTCTTAATAGCTTTTTCATTGCTAGCTAATGGAAATATAGATTCAACATTATTTTAAACTTAATGCAGTGTAGAAGAATTAGTTTCGTACACTGTAATTATGATTTTTTTCTACAGCACTTCATAGAAACACAAGGCATAAATACATTACTTCAAGAAAGGGAGAAGAACGAGTGCGTTTTTTTTTTTCTTCAATAACAACAACTTGGATATTGAAAATGTAACAAGGAATTCACTACTCCTCTTTCTTTTTCTCATCTATACCTTTCAGATTAATGTTTTTCACTTTAAATAGAGGAATGTTTGCAGCATTCCTCAAATTCTACCTTACCAAAAGACCAGAAATATTCTGCTAAACTGTACCTCTGAGCAGGGGAGAGATTCTCCCTCTCTACTACAAATTAGGTAGGAGGCAGAAGTCATTGCCATAGGCCCTTGTCTTTATTTCAAAGATAGAAAATACAGGAATACCTTTCCCTGTCCCATCATCTGCTTGTGACTTGTTGTCTTGAAGCAATGAAATAACCCTCACAGCATGCCACTAGTCACAGTAAAAGTGACCAGAAAATGTTTATTTATATTCCTCCCACACTGTAACGCAGAAAACATTAACTTTATCCCCTGTTCCCTCTTAAATTCCCTATTTCACTCTTAAATAGGTTCCAAATCTACCTTCTTCCCAAACACCCATTTCTATGTTGCAGTCTTTGAAATACCCTTCAGGACACTTCCCTGGAAGGATAACTTCTCTGTATGGGCGCAGATGTTATTTTGTATAAAGAGCCAAATTTCCTGGAAACCTATTGCTCCATCTCCAACTCCTCTGACAGCTTCCCAGCCTCTCTGGCCACAGCAGCCAGCCTAGCTGCTGCAGCTGCAGTTCATTTTTCTTCCAAAGGGAGAACAGGAATGGTGTCCTGGACCTCTGAGATCTCATTACAGAACAAAACACAGCATGTTGGAACACAGTGTGATGGACTTAGGATTTCATGATTCTCTTCACAAGAAAAGATTCCACAGAAAACACCATCAAAAGGAAAGGAGAGAAGGTGGTCTCTGAAACTTGCTGAGGTATATTGTCCGCATCACCCCCTTCATTTTACTAGGTATTCAATAATATCTAGCTTTACTCGTGGGCTCAGCAACACAAAAACTAGAAATGCTCCATACATGTCAGGTTCCTTAGGTCTCCCAGGAAAACAGCAGCAGGACTCCCAGGCCTAAGACAGTGGTTCTGGAAAGCTGTCATAAAAGGTAAATACGGTATAAAAGCTGAGAGTATTTTGCCACATGCTTTGACAGCCTAGTAACTGTAAAGCATCTTTTTGCAGTGTTGTCCTTCACATGGAAGGAAAATTCCCCCCTATATTATGTTCAATTTTTCAGTTCCTGTTATGTCAATATTACATTCTTTTGTAACAAGAAGACAAAAGCTCCTTCATCTTCTTGGAATCAATATTACTTCTCAGGCAAGGGCAACTGGTGTCTCTTTGCTAAGGCTCTATTTTAACATACTGCCAAAATACAAATACAATTCTAACTCAATAGATAATAATCTGCTTTTCGATACCAAAGGTTGAAGTAGCCAGGATGAAAAACCTACATATTTTAGTATGCAGCACCATTCTTTCCCAAGCCCTGCAAGCAAATAAGAATTCTGATGGTGCAGGATGGTCTGTGCAAATGCGCCTGTCCAAATGTCAGTTCACACCAGCAGAAGGTTAAGGTCCAAAGTAAAGAGAAATCTCGTACTCCCCAAGATTCTCTTCATGCCAGCCCTGCTCTTCCACAGTGTGATCACAGCAGTTCCACTACTGAAGGACACTTCAGCAGGGAACTGCATTATTCCTAAAGCTAGGGATGCATGAAGTGTAAGAAAAAGCTTCATAAATAAATCTGCAGCAAACCACACACACAGACAACTGTACAGAGACAGACAGATCCCTGAAATGAAAATCAAGCACTGAAAACTGGGAGAAATTTTCATTGCTTGGCTATAGCTGCATTCTCTTTAGGGGTCATATTTCCAGCTTTCAAAAATGGGAATACAGGTCGATGCATTTGTTTCTGTATGGCCCTGGAGAGCACCAGGGAGCAAGGTTAAATATTCAGAAATCAGAAAAAAGGCAATGCAAAAGTAGTCCCTACAACCTTAATTCCAGGGACATATGAATGAGATGCAGTATTTAATTACCAAATCATATATACTACAACAGAATTGCCCTACAAATTCCTGAAGGGCTGGAATGAATCTAAAAAATGCCTCAGCAGAATTTCTAATCTTTACATTTCCTATGTTGCAAACCACAGGAGGACTTCAAAATGGTTTTAAGCATGACACCTTATAAAGACTTTACCTCAGCCCTTACACAGGTCTAGACATTCAAGAGCACAGATGGATTGATAAACATTGCTTAGCAATTTTCTCCAGATGGATCCTTTGTGAGCTGTGGGAAAAATCCTGTGAGAAGTAGGCTGAGTAGGCAAAGTGAATTTTAAAAGATCAAGCCTCGATGAAATCTGCATCTGCTTTTGCTGGGACTCTTCAAAAGGGCACTCAGCTTGTCAAATGTTAACCTCCTGCCCTGGGGAGAACTTGTGCTTGAAGCCACAAGTTTTCTTTCCTCCTTGTTTAATCACATGGGGGACAACAGATGTACCGAAGCGCATTCTCCTAATACTCAAAAGGCACACATGTAGGGCTTTTGTGAATTATAAAAAGAGATTCATCTTTGGAAAGAAACAAGGCGTAGTGAAAAAAAAGAAAAATTGGAAAAAAATCCTTCACACAAACTTGTCTTGGGGTCATCACAAAGCATTCATATTGAAGGTGTTAAAAAAATCAGCTGCTGGCCAGTTGTGATCCGAGTAGAAGTCACTGTTCCTAAGGAAGCAAATCACTCCGTTCTGCCTAGGAACACCCCAACATTCACGCAACAAAGGACAGCTCTTGGGCCCAACAGAATTCTTCCCAAGAACACCAGCAGGTGTCACCAACCAGTCCACAGGTTGTCTTTCTAGCTGGACAGATACAGTGAGTTGTAGAAATTACGGGTGTTCAGATAAACTAGGTTTTAAAAAGACAGATTCAGCATCTTAGTTCTGTTCTTCTTTAGACACTAGAAAGCAATAGAAAATGCTTGGATAGCCAATTTTTGAGCAAAGGTAAAAATTCAACTGATACACTGAATCCTGAAACAGTGCTTTTACTTTCTTCATTGTGCATCAAGACTAAGGGAGTTACTTGAACAATTCACAGGCATTGCTGGAAAATTAATCTAAAGTTATCCCTAGTTTCAAAACTCAAAGATGTGACACATGACCTTTACCTAAGGAATTGAACAACAATTTTGAACATTATGGCTTTTCCTCATTTATAGCACAACCCAATTATGAAACTACACACATGACCTCACCTGGCTGGTGGACTTTTGGGATTCGTTCCAGCAAGCTAGTTCTTCAGATTTTCGAAAATAGGTCAACTCTTGAAAATTAAGCAGGTGGTTTTTTGGGGGCTCATTCCTGTCATGGACACTCAAACTTTCTCTCCTTTTCCACAGGCAGAAAGCCCCACCTTCCCTACAGATATCTTCCTCTAATCACTAAGCTCTGTGCACCTTGCCCTAAACAAAGGACAGCTGGGAGTTCTTTGACTTTTAGGTATTAAAAAGTAAATCTCATTCTCAAACTGCTGAACAAGACGAATGACACATTCTTGTACCTACTAAACCAAAATCAGAACTCAACCACCTGCATGGCAGATCCACCAATATCCACCCCTGCTCAGTGTGCACGGTAAAGTCCTACCTCTCGGCATCATAGATCTCTCACAACACAAAACAGACATAAATCAAGCAAAATCCCATTTCTAGTTAATGAGACTTACTGGGATTTTCAGATTACTACAGTATAGTATAAAAACTGGGCTACCATTTGTTTCATCTCCTGATCAAACATCTCCAGACCTAAAGCTTTTGAAAGCACTGTGACAAAGCTGCTTTAAAACAGACAATCAACAGAAGTTTTTGACATTTACTTTTGTGCTTAGTGAGCTCAGCATGATTAGAGCTCACTAAGTAACTACTGATATACTTGCACACCACAACATAATGAAAAGAAGATGAAAGAAAAGGGGTGAGGCCGCTTCAGGGGATTTCAGAGAAAGATTTTGGTTTATCAGCCCATTTTTTGTGCCACTGTTCACCTTCTTGGCATACAGCAGCCACCGGAAGTATATTAAAAGTTTAAGAAACCTACGAGAAATAAGAAATTCAGGATTTGTTTTCAAAGCCAATGTTGCAATCACTCAGCAAAGCACTCTGCTGGGATTGCTTCAAAGAAATACAACTGCTTTGCTAACTGGAGACTCAGGCTGTTCCCCCCTCGTTCTCTCAGTTTCAATTTGATGGATGTCCTGAGTCTGTTTATCTACAGAAGGAAACTCAGGAAAAGTGCTCTTGCTGATTAATTACGGCCTACTTGGATCCAACATTTTACTAGTCATCTAGAAATAATTCTCTAAGACGAATTGTTTTTCCATGTGCCCACACCTGCTTCTCCAATAAATCATATCTTTCTAGATACACAATGGGCCACATTGTAGCAAAAATGGCAGTCTAATGCATTCCAAACACCACTGTAAACTTATGCAATGTAGTAATCAGGACCAAGCAGACTGAGCAGACAGAAACTGAACTAACTGTGACCTCCTCCAGGTTTCAAATTGGTCAGAAAACTGATTTAAGACCACACATAGCCTGAGTAAAAATCTTAATAAAAAATGATTAGCTTTGCACTTTCACACTCTTCCTAATAATGGAACAAATAAATACATCAAAGGGGCGGGAAGATACAAACTTTAGTTCCATAACTTCTGTTCCGTAACTTCTTTAGTTCCATGACTTTTGACATACCACATCAGACTTTGTAGCTATTTGGTTAATCTCAAATTTGCATAGAAGCAACAACGAGTGTATGGGCAATTGCACATTACATTTATTTAAATTTCATAAAAGAAAGACATCTTCTTCAGTTTAGTTTGTAAACGCTCCACGGCACACTATCAACACCTGGACAAGATGGATAAAAGCAGATGAGTCTTCATTACTGTGAAATTTCCACCACGGAAGTATAAATATGGCTCACTGCAGACATATGTTATCTCCTTGAAATTAGTGTGCAGACACAACAATGTCCTGCAAACCCACTGCCATTGCTAGCTGTGTCTCTTAGGAACAAATTTCTTGTTCCTTATATTGCAATGACAGATGTCTAGGGAACAAAGATGAGCAATTCAAAGAAAAGCAGAATAATATTTGCTTTATTATATTTAGGAATATTTTCTTCCTGAACAGAAACTGACATAACAAACTCATGGCTTCCCATGTTTATGGAGTTAGGCTGGGGCTTGAACAGCTCCTGCCTATTGCTCTAGTGGAGCAGAATGCTGAGGTATGGTTCTGCAGTAAAAAAAATACAGCTCTTTTCACTCCTCCATTTATTTTTTTTTTTCTCACATCCCTTTACCTCTCCTTATCAGAGTATCCTGTGCACTGCTCCATGATATGAACTGATGACCCATATCATATATGCTTCATTGATCCTTTCACTGACCAGTTTCCACTGAGCTGGCTGAAAAGTCCCAAGGTGAAGCCAGGTTAACAACACTGCTTTGGGATCTGCAAGGCATGCATGGGAGCTGTAAGGAATGGCAGTGTGGCACTGAGGGGAAAGGCTGAAGTCCTGTGAAGCCCTGTGGGCAGGAGAGAAGCTCAAGATGAAGCAGCTCTCAGTTGTATCCTTAGGCTCCTCAGCAGCGTGCCACAGTGGAACAGAAACTTTATATGATGAATACACTGAAAAAAAATTGTGGAAGGCAGTACTGACAATATGGTGGTCTTAGTGAAGAGCAGGAAATTATTTGACAAGTGTTAATGCACCCATGCATCTTGGACATCACCTTCTCCCTCTCATCAGAGGCTCTACGTAAGTTATAGCTGAGAGAGCACAAGAGCATTTGCCTACGTCAACATTGCAATATAAATCATCTTGTGATAGTATGGGTATAAAATCCGTGTTGTAAAACCCAGCTCTGCTCTTTTATGCACAAATCACAATCAAATCCATACTTTTCTGGAACAAAGAACATCGGGAAACCTAATTCAAATTTCTAATTCCTGCATTAGATGATAATTTTATTTCACCAAATTACTTTTGCCTTGCGATGTAGCTGCATTTATAATTATTTATTGCCCAGCTCAAGGTTAAGTGAAGGAACAGCTTCACTGAGATCCTGTATAAGCGCTTATTTTTCACAATGTGCTACAGAAGTTTAATTGCTTTCTATTTCTCCAATACAGAGAGAATTAAAATTGCCATTTGATACAAACTATTAATCCAGCAATCATCTGAAGTAGCACATTGCTTCTTATAATTTAATACATTTCCCCTCTTATTCTTTAAAGTAGTACTTGAGAACCTTAAAAATTCAATTTGTGGAGGTTCCTTTGTAGGACCTGTAAAAATCCAGCCTTTTGCACTCCTGCAGACTTGGTACCTGATGAAAGGTAGCTCTCAACAAAGAAAAAGCTGGAAATGGAGCACTGTTGAGCAGATGCTATTGAAGATGTTCTGTTTTACCAGCATGCTACTTGGAAGCCCTGAGGACAGTGCTGAAGCACATAACAAATTGTTTTGATAACACAGACTGACAAAAAGAGCAAGGATACATATATATATAGCCTAAATATTTGCTAGCTCAGAAATGGCTGCTATTTTTTTTTTCTTTTTTTTTGCCTTAAGCAATGCCACAGCGCTAAGGTGCTTCAGAAAGAGATTATTTGCTACAAGAAGAAGACTGCTGTTATTTACAGGCAAAGTCCACTACTCATGTCTCATGATGGCTGTGGGTTTTCATTGTATAAGCAAATCTAAGGAACATCGAGAATGAAGACAATGAGAAATTCAAACAGTTGTAAATCCACAAATTATTCCAAACACTAACCTTTAGGAAAACATACTTAGGGATCCTACATGTACAATACCAAAAATGTGTTTACTGTTCTCAGCACTCAGTGGGAGCTTTGAATACCCAACTTTTTACAGGTGTGAATGAATGAACAGCTGCCACAGTAAAAGATTTTTCTTCCTTTTTCTGATTTACCTAAGATAAGGAACCTTTTTTAGAGGTGGAAAATAGCCCTGAACTGGATGGACACCACGGCAGCTGCCTTAACATTCTTTTAGACCTGGATTCAAGCTCTCTGCTTGGTTCCAGGAGTAAAATATGTGTGTGTGTATATATATATATACACACACACACACACACATTTCTTTTCTTCAAGAAAATTTCTTCATATATATACATAGTTCTTAGCAAAGAGGTATCTTAAGACTTGCTGTAGCTCCTTGGTATGATTATGGCACAAAAATCATTATTGCACAGGTTGGCTTCTTTTCCTTTCCTTGTCCTTAAGCATTTATGCGGCAGTAGTCAAAAGATTATTTGTAATCAAAAGACCACATTTGTAGCCAAGACACTAGGATCCTGGGAACTGCATTGAAAATAAAAGTTAAATTAAATATGTAAAAATTCAGAATGAAAATCTGTGTTAAAGTACTTCTAATCCCAGCTCTTTCCAGACAAACTGGGGTTTAAGCTTGTCTAACTTCCCATTACTCATTGCACTAGGGATTCGAACTTCTAAAAAAGGCACTGTGGAACAAGGAGCTGCAGTTCAACATACTGAGTAGTGTTGCCTGTTTGTCTCTCCATCCTGAAAATAACATTCCTGATCAGGTCATAGCCATGTCTTGCCACCAACACATGAACAGAAGCAGAAACAGCAGCTCTATTTGTCAGTTCTGGATTGAATTAACATAAAATGACTCGCATTTACAGCTAAGTCTTTAGATTGGCAACCGAAGCCAAATAAAGAAACACCTCTTTCCTTCTGCAATCTACATCCTATCAGGCATGAAAGAACCCTCACCAGTGTCTGCATCAAGGAAACCTGTGTTTATCCTTATCATTCATAATGATAAATGCCAGAGATACCCATTGGAAGTGAAACCTCAGCAGGGGCTATGTATCACTAGTAATAATAGAAATAATCAAGCTGTTGTTAGAACCAGACACTCAGACAGCAAATTCAATTTTTTTTTTATTTTCTGTTCAATACCACTGACAGCTAACAGCCATCATGCATTACAATTAGCTCATGCTGCAGGAATGCTTTCTGCTCTGGTGCATAATGAGTGAGCTGCAACAGAGAGCAGGACCTGGGGAAGAGGTGAAGAACTATTTGGAGAGGTATCACATATCCTTGCCAGTTGCTAAGGAAACCAGCTGCTTTCTTTGGGAAGACTCGAGAGCTGGCTCCTTCACACACCCATACTATCAGCATTATTTCACTTGCAAACAAACAAAGGAGAACCTTCAACAATCGCTCACTTGCTACATAAATTTATACATTCTATATAACTACCATTGGTGAGTCGAAATAAAAATATCCTTGCAACTGCAGAGGGATGTTGTTCTTGTGGGTAGTTTAGACAATCAAGAAGAGCCTGTGACAAAGGCTGAACAAAATTCAGGTAAAGACACTGGGACTTTTTAACATATCAGGGCTGGTCAGTAGAGCACTGCTTCAGTTACTGCGACGTCATTCTTGAGTTCCTCTGCCCTAATGCTGAACACACGCTGTGGGCCCTTCCTCCAGCGTACTCACACACAATTCTGCTGCATCTCAATATAAATACGTGTCCTGTCCTATTGAGTTTTACAACTGCAAAGTGTGCTTCGATTCTTAAATCCTTAATCAATAGCAACTGTGAGGCAAAAGCTCTCCCCGCTCCTCCTTCCCGCAGTGCAGATCTCTAGTGTACGTTCAGAATATTTTTTCCATTATTAGCTGAGACCCAAAAGCCCTCCACTTCTGCATCCTGTTGCATGCTTTCATCTGCAGAATAGTTACAGAGAACTGACCCCCAAAGCCTACAGACCTACTGTGAACAGCATGCCTGAAGCAGAGCTGGAGATGGCCTCTGCCCCTCCAGAGAGGCCTTCTAGCATTTCTGTTAATGGTGGGGCTCCACTGGTTCTACCAATGGCAGGATGGTAAAAAAAAAAAAAAAAAAAAAATCTGCCTTTGCTCTCTTTGCTCTCAAGGACTACAATATAAACCTCTCAGTTATTCAGTGCTGGAAAATTCCACCGCAAGAAGTAGGAGCGCTGCACATTGATCCAACACAGAATTAGCAACAGAGATGATGTATGGCTTTTTTTGGCAAAGAAAAGACAGAATTACAAAGTTTCTTTGTAGACATTGTTGAATACCTTAGAGTGTTACCTACATTTTCATGTAGCCTCTGCAGTTTTTACAGAGGCTGTTTTGAAGTTCCATCTACTGTACAGCGCAGTTAGAAATCTTTTCTCTCTGTTGCTCCTGTACATTAACTGACATGAGACTAACACATTCTCTAAAACAAAATTAAAATTAAAAGATTTGTATTTTACTGTGGAACTCTAGAAATGCTGTCAGAAATGGCTTAAATTTTAATTAGTATTAGAGAAGCTAAATACAACTTCTGAAGCCTTGAAAGAAAACCAGAAATAAGTGCCTGTCTTAAGACTATTCTAGCTGCTGAACCTACCAGTGTTCTCTTCCCTCAATATTTGCTCTCTCCTGGCGTGAATGCTGAATAATTAAACAAGTCATTTGAGGAAGAACAAAGCTTTTTGACAAAAGTGATTTCACCTTTTAATTTTCAGAGTCAGGTATCCTGTAGGAAGTGTGATAGTATTACTTCTGCAATTAATTTAAATTACAAATATTCTGTAAAGTTGAATTCTGGTTCAGTACTGGGGCAGCATAATTGCATAATGTCAGAAAGACAAAAGGATTTAGTGTTTTTAAGACGAGAAATTGAAAAAAATTTAAGCCCCAGTCCTGACTCTTTCAGGAAGCTTCTCAAAAAGACTTCAATGAAATATTTGGTCACAGAATCCTCCTCCAGCAGTGAGAGGAATGAAATCCAGAGCACAAAACTTCAGCTAGCATGGGCTGAGACATCCTGTCTAAATGGAAGCATACTTTAGGTAAAGCTCTGAGTTTCTGGGCAATTTAAACATAAAATACTTGAACAGAAACTAATAATATCAGTGTGGATCACTTCAAGATCGCAATTTTGAACTTAGTCCAGCTGAAATTGCTGCAAACTCCTTCTTGATCTGGTCCTACTATTTCATAAAATTCTTTTACATTTTAGAGCCTTAATATTGATGGCAATATTAATGAGCATAGCACTACACTTAAGTATCTAGAACAGTAGGGCACTGTCCCTCTCATTCCTGTCAAGCCTCTGTAAAAATGAGAGGCACCCCCCCCCTTGCAATGCTATTCAGGAGCAGCAGTATCTGCTGAAAAAAGATAGCACTGAACACAGATGGACACCTTCCATACAAATCTGTTTCAATAGCGCAGTAAGCAATTACTGTTAGAGAAATAGTTTCTCCAGATAATTAGATACTTAAAAATTGAAGTTGTTTATGTTTATATAAGCAGAGAAATTATAGACAGAATTATGCAAACAAATCCATCATGGACCATGAGCTCCTGTCAGGTTGCTAATGAAGGTAGAAAGCAGCAATCTTTCTTTATAAGGTTCTCTAATGACCACGATAACAAACCAATTTTTTTTTAGTGCTGCACATTTCCCTTCCCCCATTTTTTTTCCCACTAAGTATCAGTTTATAGTGACAAATGCTTTCAGAAGACGAAAAGAATGAAAGAGGCTTGAAGTTAACACTCTTCAATTATACTGACACTGAAATGATTAAATTAAGCAAAAATTCAGTACTTCATTGTCTATTTGACTCTGATTCGTACCTCAACAAATTTATGGACTCTGTTAAGGCACATTTTGTCTTCAATTAAAATTTGTTTCAGAGATGCATTAAAGAGACAATTACCTCTTCCACCTTACTGGAAGCTGTAAAGGATTATAAAACTGTGCTCCATCAGGAACCTTTCCTTCAAGACAAACACTTGCTGTTTACAGAAGATCCATGAATACTGATTAAGAAAGGATTGTACATCCAGACAGTGTTCAGATATATGCTTTCCTCACCTAAGGACTTTCTTTGCCTACTGTACACAAACAAATATATTGCTTTTAGGAAAAAAATAGAGAGATTTCCTGTGCTCTCTGAGTCTTCTCACAATATCTGGGCCCTGAAACAGGTTTTAACGGCAATATTTGTTGATTCTTGAATGCATAAGAAATCCTAAAATCATTACATTAATTGCCAGAATTACAGAAAAAGAAATTATGTCAAATAGCATCTTATTTTGTCTGGAAATATTATAGTGCAAGCTTTTGGCAGGAAAACTTACTATCAAAGTACTATAGATCTTAGCTTTAACCTCCTCAAAAGATTATTTCATTGCTGATGCAAAACACACTCCACAGACTTTTACCTTACAACTGTGTGATAAATCAAGCTAACAGCCTCTTAGAACTAGGCCCAAGCAAGAAGATAAATATTTTTTTATCCATAAAATTTCTGTTGCACTCTGAAATTATCTGGAACATGAGGCAAACATACAACAATGAACCAGAGAAGGAGAAAACTCAAGTAATTTGTTGCAGCTTGTTCATTTGTGAACAGCAATAAGAACAGTTGCATGCCCAAAGATAATACTCATGTATTTATCCAGCTCATACTTATGAAGCACTTCAGAGATGAAAAATCCTCAAAGTGCACAGCATTTGCTAAAGTGGAAGAAAATAGAGACACAGATATAAAATAACACATTGCTGATTTCTTCTATCATAAGAAAATAGAAATAATTACTGATTTATCATCAATACAGCTCTATTTTTCTGCTCAGACAGTAACTAGGATCAGTCTATCAAAATAGAGATAATTACTGAAGAATGAAATACTGATGATGCCAGACATGCAATTTACAGAGTACTGCTAGATGTGAATACAGAAATAGTATTTTCTTCCATGTGCTTACAAAACTGGGCACTTCACAGTATCACCTGTTACAGAGTGCAGAAATGAGTAACAGCAACACACCCAAACTGTTTGAAAAATGAGCGTACTGTTTTTGAGAATACCTGCCTGAACACACCTTAAGAATCCCACCTATGATGTCCTGCCCATGCCATGGTGTGACAGACAGCAGCTCAACCCTGGCCCCACCCAACGGCAACACTTTGAAAAACTTTGCACTGAGCAGCTCTGAACACGAAAATGGTGCAGAAGAAGCATAGTGAAGAAGAGCAACAATGGCACGAGTGGAACAAAAGTATTTCTGTTTACAATGATACCACATTTTGGCTTGAACGGAAATGAACATAATTCAAATGGCAGAGGTTTGTACAAAATCTTCGTGGAGGACACTGTACCAGGCTTCTGTGAGAAATGGGTCACTTAGGTTCTCACATAAGCCAGCACTTAGGCAAATAAAAATTAAAAAGGTAAATAATCACACAAAATGTTTTCAGCCTTCTCTCCAAATGATTTATTACTGCTAGAGCTCTAACCTAATTTTAGATGAGCTCATCCTTTTTTCTGCCCTGGAGCCATTTTAACTCAATATTGCTCTCCTTCCAGAGCCACGAGAGAGTACAGGCTTCCTCAGCCACCACAGATGCTGTGCTGACATTTTACTTTAGCTGTTTGCCGTAAAAGCCATCAATATCACTTCACTCCTGAAGATACCTTTTCTAACAAAAATGAAAACAAATTGCTAGCATTAGATCAAACTTTGACCTCTGCATCCCAAAGTAGGGAGATAAGATCTGAACTCCTTGTTGTCGATTTGAAAGCTTCCAAAAGCTCCTCCAAGCAGGCAAACTTTTAATTTTAATGAAATATTTCCTGAGCTGCCAGGCTGAGGCTGCCTCCTTGCTCACCCCGCCGTAGGAGCCAGCCGGCAGGTCCAGGCAGCCAGCTGGGCTCCTGTGGGCCCGCCTGCACCGCAGCCATCCTCTCTCTGAAGCAGCAGCAAGTGATGTGAGGCCTTTGGGGAAGCCATTTCAGAAATCATCTTTTCATCTGCCTCTTTCCCATCTGTTCACCCTTTCCATCCTCAGTATTCCCGTACTGCACTCTGTTTCACCAACACTATTGTTCTTCACGTCTTATTTTTCCGGCCCCTTGTTATTCCTGGCTCCTCACATGCTGATCTCAAGCTAAGTCTGTGTGGGAACAAAAACTGAAGTCTGAAACATTTGCTTGTGGATTGCTATTTTCTGGTCATATACAGCTATTTGTTTTCCAAATACCAAGAGATGCAGTAGAATGTAAATCTGAACGATCCTTACACCATCTCCAAGACAAGATCTGTAGGCAACTGCAAGCTGCTTCCTGTCACACTTATCACACACTGGGACCACGACTAGGGGAAAGGATGTATCAGAGGCCAAAGGCATGAACCAGCTTGCAAAATTGTTCTCAGCCATGTCTCAAGATCTGAGAATAGCTAAACACTTAAAATCATCGCCACAGCAGGGAATCTAAACTGTAGACACAATATTTTCATTTTTAAACAAGAGATAAAAATAATGCTTCCAACTGAGCAGGCAGCTGAAAGAGCGAATTGCAGGGAAAGACTGATGTGCTAGAGATTTTACACAAACTCCTTGACTCATGTTTTCCAAACATGTAAGGAAAACGATGCAGTAAACACTGAAACAAAATTAGCATTTGCAACTCTGCATTGTCTATACTCAAACATAACAGCTCCTGTGCTACAATATATCTTTAAAACTAGGATTTTCTGATGATCACACAGCTGGATCTTCTCCAGAACATCACTCATGTACTTCAGACCATCTCTCGTGCCCATCACTTACCATAATCCCCAACTAGGCTATGGATGTAGCATTAAACTGATAAATATAGTTTTATAACAACACAGTAGATGCAGATAATGTCATCTAAGCTGATTTGCACTTTGTTTCAAAGATCCACTATATAGAGATAATAAATATGGTACCAGACTGTCAGGCAGGAGAAGCTAGAAGAGACAGATGACCTTTGTGCAATACTTCACCCTCTTCTCTCTCAGGAATGTATAATATGAAGGTACGAAAGCAGACACAGTCAGTCACCACTGACACCGACCAAAATGTCACCAATTTTATTAGAACACAGAACGGCATTAAAAAAAAAAAAAAAAAAGTAATGAATTGCTTAGTTATAGCTGTGTTTGCTGCGTCTTTGTCACCCTGAGCGCCTGAGAGAGTGGAACAAAATTGCCAGCAGTCAAATTACGGAGATAGGTTGACAAGCTGGATGACCCCATAAGTCTTGTTCACATCTCACGTCTGGGCTCTTGACTTGCATCTTAAATGACTTTCATATCAAGGCTTTTGCAGGGAATCTGCTTCACCATTCCAAAGGGTTTCTGCCAAACTGAGTTTGAACGATGAATGCTTTGTCCTACCTGGCACATCTGGAAAAACAAAACCCTCCCCTCCACCTCCTCCCCCTACTCTTGGAGGTACTGTTTGAGACACCCTATGAGGGAAGGTGTGCACTAAAGAAACAGATAGGAAGTTAAATAAAAAAAATCTCAAACACCAGAATTGTTTATTCCCTTGAAATGCGACGACTCCTTGACAACCACAATTCCTGCTCTCTCCCAGCACACATCAGCCCAGCTCTCCCTCTGGAGTCATCCGGAGCGGCATGACACAGCAGGAAAAGAGACCGGTTCACTGTGAGACCTGCTACTCACTCTCTTACAGTGTAACGGCCCCCCTTCCAGCCGCACGGCGCTGCGGGGAGCTGCTCCCGATGGCCACCAACCACACACAGCCTCGCTGCTCCTCGGGCCCAGGGACAGCACAAGGTGCTGGAGCACAGCTGGCTCCTTCTGCATCATCGCAGACCTGTCCACCACGTAGGGTGACACGAACACTTGAGGAGTTTCCATGGTGAAGGGCAACCACAATGGTTGGCTTGAATGTTCAGTGTGACTGCTCACACCAGCTCCCTCTCAGCTCTCTCTGTGCCCAGCCACTTGGAGCATGGACACCGAGGACACAGCAGCACTGCATGCAAGACAGCAGGGATGGAGAATGCAACCTCTGCTCTTCCATTGCTTGGGATGTCCAAGCAAAAGGTTTCTCAATTTGTAATTTTCACTGGATTTTCAAACAGAACAGCAACCAGCTTTCTCCTCTGCTGTTCAGTTAAAGCACAACCAACAGGCTTCACCTGCAGAGGCACTGTGAGCAGCAGAAGAAATGAGTACCAGATGTACATACCTGCTTGCTGGGCAGTCTGGGGGATCTGTTGACTCCGCTGTGCGTTGTACTGAACTGAGGCAATGGGTCTGTACTGCTGAGTTGTTGAGGTAGGGTACTGACCAGATGGGTAATAATACACTGGCATCTGCAAAGAAAGAGAACAGTAAACCCTAGAGATCAAAGATTCATAAAATAAAACAAAACAGGGAGGGGGAGCAAGAGTTCACGTCAAGCATATTAGTGGTAATGGTAATCAAGAGAAGAAGTTTGCCTCCTGTCTCTTCAAGAATTGCTGCTTGCTTCCAGCTGTGCTAGGAAAAGGGCTATCAGTGCCCACACTTCTTTTCAGACACTTTAAGAAACAGAAGAAAAAAAAAAGAATTTTAACTGAAAGAGACAAAAACATACAGGATTCATAAAAAGCTACATGTATATACCAAAGAAAAAATATCACCGTAATATTTTATCACATTAAAATGTCAAAAGCTGCAGAAAAATGGACGCAAACAACACCTTCCATATCCACATAACACATACAGACAGCATGTTGAACCATTAAATGAACTCTGGAGAAAATGGTCCAGTCAAAGCAAGGAATGGCCTGGAGTACAAAAATGTAGAAACAAGGTGGAGAGCAAGATGAAGTGTGTGCACCCTTAACACTTGCAAGAAAATTATCAGATTGATGCTTCTGTTTAACAGCTACATCCTTCCTTACATGAATATTCCCCTCTAAAGCCTTTCTCGCACTTGGTGTGAAAACAATTACAGTTCAAAAAACAATCACAGCTGTTTTCTTGCAGGAGCTGAGGGTAGGCATTAAGTCATCAAGTTCTACTAGATGGGCTTTCATTTTTTCTATTATTACTGTCGTTACAGAGCAACGTGTACTACATCTCCTTATCTCACAGGTGAACATGAAAGTTTGAGGGTGACTGGAGCAAAAGGTTTTTCCTATACATGCCACACCACTCTTACCGAGACATTTGTGCTTAAACAGTTTTCAACTGACCCTTCACAAGTTCAAAGCACTCAAAATTTTTCATTTTCAGCTGTCAGGGATGCTGTAGGCATCTGATATAGTTTGGCACTGTATGGTATGAACAGACTGCAGACGGACAAAGGCTCGGGAGAACATTGCTTCTCTCACAACTTCTGCCACAGCTGTCAGCATTTCTTAATAAATCATACAATTTTTTTCTCATTTTGTGCGTAGCATTTATCCTACGCAGACATATGCACACAGTCAGACCAAATGCTTTTATTTTTTTCATGCAAAAACAAGGACTATTTTTGCCACTTTTTTTTGCGTAGAAGAAATATTCCTGATACAGATCATTCAACTTGATCGCCCATAAAGTTAGAAGAGTAAAGGTAACTACATCCTAAAGGCAACCACTGCTAGGACATCACAAGAGAGATCAGAAATTTTCCTTGGAAATTTTCCAATGTCAGATGAGGAAAAAAAATGGCATAGACACAAAAGACTAGGCAATAATAGGCTATGGATGGCTACTCAGGCAAGTAGAAGACTACTGAATGGGTAACTGTGGTGGGAGGAGGATTAGGATTAAGAAAGCTGGACTGGGTGGTTTTGGTGAAGCTAACCCCGCAGACCAACTGACAGTCAATAGCATCTGTCAATCAAGAGGCTGAATACCCATTCATTCTTCAAGGTCTATTAATTTTTCTTTTCAGTCAATTGAATTATTTTCCCTCTCTCTGCTAATATCAGCCTCATTCAAACAAGTACGAGAAAAACAAGGTTTTGACCAGAAAATGCTGTAAGCTATCCTCCCTCCAGACAATACTAAGTGACACCTAACGGCTGCTGCCTGCCCTCAAGCCATTTGTTTTGTTAGTGACTGATGTAACAAAAAATGCCTTTGCAGAATGGACACCACCATTATGAATTTGTTTCTCTGCAAAGAAAAGCCACGAGTAATAGGAAAGTGGACCCAAACATTTAAGGTGCAAAATCATTCTTTCAGCATCATAGCAGTGTAAATTGTGGATCGGGAAAGTTTAGCGTGATAAACTCATCTTGTGGACAGCAGATTCTTCTCAGCAACTCTACTACAGGAGGCTTGAAAGAAATGAGGAGACTCACTCTAAGTCAAGTCAATGCAAATAGTTGATATAGCCTTGGAGCAGGGGAACAAAATAGACATTCTTTCAAATATTCTGTGTTTTCTATTACCATATTCTACAAACTAAAAAATATTAAACCCCTGTGGAAACACTCTCACTTCTCCTGCCAGCAGCTTAATCTCACTTAAAGGATTTATTTGATTTACCCTCAACTTCCTCATTTTCCAGTGCAGACAAGCCCCTAGATATTTAAAAATACATGAGCATTTGACAACAATGAGAATTATCTCTTGGGGAATGATTCTGTAGGTATTAACCTTAAAACATAACCTGAAGAATCTAGGTTTTGAAGTCAGATTTATAGTTGAACATGCTGGGCACAAACGCACACTGAAGCATGCGCTTATTTATTTTTACCACACACATAACACCTCAGCATTAGTCAAAGAGTTGTCTCCCTTTCTCTCATTTTCTCAATTCACTGGAGTACGTATGTTATGCAACCCACTTAAAAGTTTATGCAAGTGCAATCTATCAGCATGAAAAAAATAGCAGTAGAAAGGTAAAAAAAAATATTTCACTTATAAAGATTGATGGATGAATTAGACAGCAGTCATGCACACGACATGAAGAGCTTTGGCTTTTGGTAGGTTTTGTTGTTTTGATTTTTTGTGTGTGAGTTTTGTTGTTTTTGGTTTTGTTTGTTCATTTTTTGTTTGGTGCGGGGGTCCAGTTTTTTTTTTTTTTTTTTTAAAGCTCACACATTAAAAGAAGGGCTTGGTGTAAAATATAGACATGGTCTAAAATAGGTCTTTTATGCTTGAGGGGCTTGGAAGGATCCATTCTCATTTATCTTGGGGACATCTCTGTGTCAGTAGTTGAAACGTTATTTTTCCTTTCTGATTCTACTTTGGTGAACAGTGGAATTAGAGGGATCAGAGATAACAAGTATCACTTACATCATCTACTCTGATTCTCTTGAATTTTTTAGTTTCTCATCACATCAGTGTTACTAAAACCTTTACTTATGCGCTCTTCAACAAAAAACATTACATTTCTGTAGCAGCCTACCAACATGCCAAATTATACTTGAGTTGCATTCCCATGTGAAATGCACAATCTAACCTTCAACCTTTTGCTTGTAAAACATTTTATTTACAGAACCAGAAAGTTTCCACAGCACTAACAAGCATGCCAATGCAGCTATATGGTTACCCTAAAAATAAAACAAATTTACCCAAAAAATGCGCTTCTAAAACCATAACCTAAATAAATGCCACCTTCTTTAGTCTAAAAGCATAGTTTTTTGATCTTAATCCTTGACACTGTGAAAAATCATTTTTTAGTATGATTTTTAATAATTACCTTGTTTGTAGGCTGACCATGCCACTGCATTCTACTTTTTCTCTCCTATACAACACTTTAACTTCACTTGTAACAGGACTGAGCGTGTCTCTTCAGAGACACTCATGAAATGGCACAGACACCCATTACTTTTTCCTCTTTCTAATGTGCTTTGTCTCTAGATGATATGCAGAGACTTAGTGCAGCACTGGCTTTCTGCTTTGTTCTGTCCACATACAGTCTGGAATCCACGATGAGGCTACTCTCTAGCAGCACCCATGACATTCACCGGTACATTGTTTATTTCCTCCTGGTAGGATCAGGAGCGCATACCTATTTCAGGATGATTTTACTTTCATAAACTGCCTCCCTGCTGGCTTACAGCTTGATTCAGCCATCGGACTGGTACCCTACCTTCTCTTAACACTGCTGATATCCAGTAAGGTTTGGACTAGCACCTTCGTCCAGGTGCTGACACCACTGCTAATGCAACTGCTACAGTCGCATAAATGGGAGTGAAGAAGACAAGAGAAACCCCAGTGATGCACGGACACATGAAGGTACCATTTCTTCCCAATATCTAACTGATGGAGATCAGTCATTCTTCAAGGTCTTTTCTCTTTCTCCCTGCCCCCTCCATAATAATTACTCTAACAAGTAACAAAAAATAAAGGCTTGTAAGATGTCCTCCAATATAATTTTCAAAGATCATCATAGAAAGCCCTGCTCATTTGCAGTGACTCTCCAACCTTCTTTATAACAAGTTTCCTAGAGGAGATATGCTGTGAATAAAGATTTTGTCTTAGGGTCATTACAGACTCAAGGAGAGGGCTTCTGCAAAGAGACAGATGATTAAAGATGACACAAAATTAATGATAACACAAAATTAATTCAGGTGACAAATCCCTCAACATGTTAATTACATCTCCAGGCCTCTCCAAGAATTCATGCGATCTCACTTTTGGATATCATTTTGCCAGTATACCTTCCAGAAAGAATGAGTCAGAGGTGAAAATAACTTTTAAGGGAGGATATCCTTTCCCATTGACATAATATTTGCATTTTTTTCCACTTCCTCATTTGCAGAGGCAAAGACAGGCACCACTGATAAAGTACTACAAAGCAGAATGTGGACCCTTGTTAAAGTGTTGGGCCCATAAGCGCTACAGAAAAACTATCAGAAAGAGAGGAAAATTGAAAATAAAGAAAGCAAAGATATATATGTTCGATATTCATGATAGAAAGCAAACAGGTATTTGCTGCTAAAAATCCCTTTCAGAAAACCCCAGTTAACATTTGGGATTTGGGTTGTTTGTTTGCTTGTTTGTTTTTCCTAATTGGCTGAACAAAAAGAAATCCTTATTTTCAGTTTATTAAATCATGACCGTTGTCAAGCTGGGAAATACCTGTGATGAAAGAAGAAGCAAAAAGAAACATAAGGGGTTTTCTCACCACTTCTTAGGCATGTCATTTCAAACTCAGTCTGCTTCTGCTTTAATACAGACTGGGAGAAAGAATCTTGAAGAGCAGCTGTACAGCCACACGTAACTGCACTTTAATAGAAAAGCTAGTAATTTAAATGCAGTACCATTGGGTGTGTAAGCTTGCAGTGTTTCTTTCTCCTCCTTTCAGCTTCCAAATGACTGTACTCACAGGATCTCCACCCAAGTTTTCACTGCTGTTTTCCAGCAGCATACAGGGTATCACAGCCAACCTTATCAGCAGTGCATTTACAGGAACTAATTAGCCATTAAAGTCATGCCTCTTTTATACTAGTATAAATTCAATAGCAACATTTAAGATATAAAAGTGCTTTTACATTGATTGCATTGCATTGATTAATGCATCACAATGTTTTGCTTCCATTACCGTCTTTATTGCTTTCTTTTTTTTTCCCAGAGCCTGCCTTAGACCACCTGCTTTGGTGTCTGAGAGCAGCCTTACTATCGCATCTAAGCCCCAAAGAGTAACAGCAGCTGACTCAGACTGACAATAGCCACTGCCACAGTGAAGCTGTGCCAGGGGCAGGACAAGGATTTGGGATCTACCTGCCATGTACAGAAAGCTGCACTCTAAAGCTACAAGAATTACTGTTTCTCAAGGATTCACTTTTACCTTTTTATAAGATGGATCCCTTATTTGCCGTGCTGCATTTAGTATCCAAACCACTGTGCCACATTCTCGGACTAAAGAGAATGAATTAAAACTTGAAATGTCAACCAGAAGGTCCTGTCTGTGCATGCAGATGCAGAGAGTGGCTGCCTTCTCTCCCTTCTGGCAGATGAAGGCCACTATGCTTTCAAGGGATAGGGACATGGGCAGCAGACACTAAACCGTGCCCTCTTGCACAGGTGCCTAACAAGGATTTTTTGGAACAGCAACAAGCTGGAGATGGATGATGTCTGCAGAACCAGAGGAAGCTGACAGCACTGAATTTCTCACTTTTCTACTCTCACTCCGAGGACAAACCATTCCCCAGTGAAATAACTGAAGTTCTTGCAAAGCCAAAAGATGTTTTTCAGCTGTCAGTAACTCTACACTTTGTTAAAATATAGGAGGAAAGCAGCTGGGGTATGGACAGAGACATAGTGACCATTAGACGCACAAGTACCGTACTGGTCCTACAGCAGCCTGTACGTGAAAAGGCACCTCCTCACCACTTGTCCCGTGAAGAAGTTAATCTGCCTCTCAGCAGCACCAGAGCAAGGATTAACTTGGAAAACAGCTTCACCAAGTAACACCACACCGTGCTGAGTGAAAACCCTGCATCCTGCTGCACACTCGAGGGTGAAATCCAACGCTCCCACAGCAAGGCTCAGGCAGGGGCAGGAGCCGGGGGCAAACCCACCCAAAGCGGCCCGTGCAACGTCAACCGAGGCGGGTCTAGCAGAGATTCCAGGGCAAGCTGCACATCTGGTCTCACCCGAGGGGGTGAGGAGGTGGCGTGGGGTCCCTGTCGGGACAGGCAGCACCATCCTGCAGCCCCCTCAACTCTCACAGCAAACCCTGGCCAGCAGAGCTGGGAAACATCAGTGCCTGCTGTGGTGGCAGCCTGTAAAATGGAGGTGCTCACATTTAACTGGTTCGCTACAAGTGTCGTGAGGTTTGATTAAATGATGCTGGAAAACACCGAGGGCACCTGGGGCTTGTACATGAGGATTAAAGCCTGGACAGCCTCTACTTACTTAGGAAACACAATCTAGATGGGAAGATGGATTCATCAGGGGATTTTGCTCTTTAGGTCATTTTTTTCTCCCAAATTTAAAAAAAACACCAAACCTGCTACATTTGGCAAACAGTGAAATATTTTTCTAGCAATACTTTTCTAGCAGTATTTTCAATTTTTTGTAAAAGAAATCACATTACATCAAACTTCAGCTCCTTCAAACTTGTTTTTGGCACACCTTCTCTCAGAAAAAAATGCTGCACATTTTTTAACCACAGAAATTACAGATTGCACAGTCCTCTATGGGATCTCAGCATCCATTAGTCCTCAGATTTCTTTTATTGTTAATTAGTGTTCTAATTAACTAGAGCCTCAGCCCACTTAAAACACTGTAACAGTAAAAATTCTTCATTCCTATGTCAATACTGAATTCCACTAATAAACACAACTGGAGATTTTCAGTGAGAAGCAGTAAACAAAAACCAACCAATCAAATAACCCCTTCCAATAGGGTTTACAATAAAGTTACATTAAAAGAAATGGTGAAGTTTTTTACTTTATTTTTATATTTTTTCTTCCAAGAGATAAAATGAAAACAAGAGAAACGATACTAATAGCATGTAAAGTAGAATTTAAATGAAGTTATTTATAATTGGATAAAGGAATTTGTCTTTTTAATGTGCATGCCTCAAAAATTGGCCAGAAAGTCATCTGTGCATTTTGCTTCTTGACAGTAATCACTTTCAATATTCTGTGAAGGTACCCAGGAGACAAGCAGGGATGTTTGGTAGTGAACAGTAAAACATAATCAGTCTTCAGGAAGACAGTTAAAATTACTGATCTGTGACACCTCACATGTTCAAGTCAATTAAATATGATTAATGACTACCTGGGCTGATGTGCATGTTGCTCTTTTGGTATATTCACAGGGAAAAAGGAGGATGGGCATTTACTCACCCTCCTCCTTCATATTCATGTGCAGATGTGTCACGGAGTACAAACATATGTTCAGAAAATGTTTTGAGGAGAGGGAAGGAACTGATGAAATGATAGAGGCTTTGCAAGTTTCCTGCTGCCTAAAGATCTGCTAAACTTTTACCAGGGGAAAAATAATAAATATCTGGAACGTTTGCATTCCCTTCCTGATGTTATAAGGGGCACAGTGCCAGAGTGGCAGCGGAGGTTTTGCCTACCTGAGCAGGTGGCGGTGGCTGTTGCACGAAGCCCTGGGGCGGCGGCGGCGCCTGCAGCACTTGCTGGGACACCGGTGGTCCTGAACCCGTGAAGCCTCCTGGGGGAAGCTGCTGGCTCGGGGAGGCCATGATGTAACCTGTCTGCTGGGCAGGCTGCTGCAGGATCGGCGAGGGGTACACGGGGCCCGAAGGCGACTCGGGGTTGTCTCCTGATGATTGACGACTCAAGCTCATCTGGTTAAACTGCGCTGTCATGTCATCTCGCTGCGGGGCAGAAGGCAGGAGAAAAGGATGTAGGCAGTGATGCCTGCAGCAGGCACACGAATTAGCAAAACAAACTCGGTCCAGAGCGCGAGGGGGGAAAAGGAATCACTCAGCTCCAAACCACGCCAAACTTTGCATGGGTATCTACACAAATGGAGGCAATTAAAATGAAAATCACTATAAATGCTTTGACAAAGACTTCCAGACTGCAAGGTGAATGGCATCGTTTGGCAAAAAAGCCAATTATTTTGGCTCTTACCCTGCCACCCTCACCTTTAATTCCAAAATGACAAGTGAACTTTACAGTGCTCAAAGGAAGCCATTTTAAATGTAAAGGGCATGAACATAACATTATGAATACCTCTATGCTCAAACATAGAATTTGTTAGGCAAAAACATGCTGGTAATTTCACCTGTGTTTCAAATTGATCCCAAGAGGAATTCAGTAGGATTCAGATGCAGATCTTTCCCTTTTTGGACTGTTTTGAAAATCCAAGGTTGTAAACATAGAGAAAGTAAAAAAAACCTAAGCCTAATGTTGCTATTTCAAGGCTTTTTATTCTGTGTTGGAAAGAAACAAGTTCTGTATTTGATTGAAGGGAGAAAGAAAAAAAAATAAATCTGTGGTAGCATAAATGTACCATATAAAGTCAATGGGCCTAAGTTTCATTACACGCTAGTAATAATACAGGCATTCTGAACTGTATCTGTTCATTCTTGCAAAAAGATTCACACTATTCAATGCTGTCAAGTTTATTCCGTGAAGGTCAAAGACTTACAAGTGTGGTTCTAGGCATCTTCAT
Source organism: Cnemophilus loriae (assembly GCA_013397755.1). Lineage (NCBI taxonomy): Eukaryota > Metazoa > Chordata > Aves > Passeriformes > Corvidae > Cnemophilus > Cnemophilus loriae. The sequence continues at coordinate 738,901 of VZTF01000976.1, read as the reverse complement.
TTGTGCCCATATTATAAGACTTTTAAATACTCCAAACTCTATCGTGTGCTAATATGCCCATTACAGATAGGAAATAAGCACTATAAAAATGCTTTTTGCTCAGAACATCCACACTATTTTTTAAAAGAAACCTCTTAATATTGTTAGCAGCCCTGTGGTATTCATTCTCCAAAACCATCCCGCACAATGCATTTAATGACAAGAAACTTCAAAATGTGTTAAAAATGAAACAAAACAAAACAAAATAAAAGGTTTGCTTGTGGAAAGCACTGCTGGGGACTCTACAGAGACTCACAACTGAGAGCTGATGCCATGGATCAATGCTTTAAAGACTACTGACAGATCATCAGGTGGTATGTGGAAGTCATGCTATTAACTTTACCATCATCCTACATTCATATTCAGACACATGAGTTGTCTCTGTGAAGTTGTTCCTTTAAAAAGCTAAGATATTCAGTACCAGAACGGCAAATGACTGCAGATTCTACAAGAAACTTCACTGAGCCAGGAATGCCTCTAGATTTTCACAAAAGAGAAAAACATCTTCAAACACATATAATCTGTATAGTGTTTGTGTAAAGTAATGCATATTGAAGATACTAATTTAGATGAACTTCCACTATTAAATTAACCAATAAAAATATTAGCCTTCTTGCGACTGTCATGAGGGCAACCTGATATTCTTGCAACAGACTTTTCAAGAGAATTAGCATTGAGATATGCAACTTTTGTTCAGCATGGAATATTTATTTTCCTTTAAATCTCATCTACTAGTCATTAATAACGTTATTTTATCTGCAAGGATCCATTCAGCTTTGTTTCCATATCTTACTATAACTGTGACACTGGGAAAAAAAAAAAAAAATCAGTCATAAACAAGATTACTAGAGCAAGAGAGAAAAACAACAGGAAAAAATCTCGTAGTGCCTCTTTAAAATGTCAGCTCCATTTTAGAGCAGTATAATCTTAGCCCTGTAAGCACCAAGCCAGAATCAGACTCCAGAAGAACACTCTATTTATTTTCATTATACACATCCATTGGTGCATTGCCATGATGTACAGCACACCACACCTTCTGCAGCTGGTTCACTGCTACTCTCCTTCCCAAGTGCTCTGATATCACCAAGGAATAAATCCAGGCAGTGGATTTAGTATGTGGATAAAAGAATATAAATTTTTTTAAAAAAATTATTTCTAGAGGTCTCTTCTCTTGTCTTTGTGGACATGAAAGAGGGATTACCCAAATCTCAACTATTCAAGTTAGCAATTTAAGGTCACTTGGCATTAAGTGAGGAGACATAAGCTCCTACCAGCAGGCACAACAAAACATTTTTCTGGAGGCTCTGCTGAGCACGCAGAGAGCCCTGCTCTAACATCATCCTTCAGTTGAGGCAATCAGAATCAGTGGGAATGCTCGTACAAAAGGCCTGTCAGTACCAAAAGCATAAAGGTAAACAGGTATTTAGACCAGGGTTCTCACGTGGGACACCTGTTGCAGTGCTGCCCAGAGGCTCTTGGACACACATACTCACACCTCCAACTTCAAGGAAAGAAAATGAAATAAAAAATCTTTAGTACCACAGAAAACTGCTGCGTTGGAGAGACTGGCAGGAGATGCTGGGGAGGATAAGAAACTGCTGGATATTGGACTGACTGAGAAGATGGCTGCATTGTCTGAACAGGCTGCAAAACAAGCAAGGGGAAAGACAATAAATTCCACCATTTAGAGAAAGATAACAACCACCACTACCACCAGCTTTGTTATTGAGAACAAAGATCTCAAACATAGCTCTGAAAATACAGGTGACTCATCACCAGCCTGAGTACAAGAGGTCAGGTATTGTGATTTTAGTCTTCATTGTAGCCTTATACCAAACAATTATTTATTACTGATATTTCTGCCTCTTTTCATGGATTTGATGGCTGTTAGATTAAATAAAGAGCCACAGCTACACCTTCTTAGTTGTAATGTGAGGCAAAGCCAAATTATGATTCTACATTTAATTTACAGAGATAAAAATGGAAAGCAGCACAGCATAAGTGTATATTTGAATTTTGCTGTTAGTGACTTATTTAACTCTGAGTGTGTCATAGGCAAAGGAAAAATGATTGTAAAGCTGCTTTGGGAGAACAGAAGAGTTTAAAAAAATGACAAAGCACAGGCTGTGAATTACCAACAGACAAGCCATCAGCTTGGAGCAGATGTTTATCTAAGTGAAAAAAACCAATTTTCCACAGCACTATTACCTTGGAATAGCTTTTGTATTCCTTTCATTTTAACCTCTCATATAACTTCTTACAGGTTTGGTACTATCTGTATCTTCTAGAACTCTGAAGACCCGATCAAGAAATGAGAGCCATAACCATATAGGTCCAAACCCAGTAAAATCAAAGCAACTTCACTGAATTCAAACACTGTATTTCTGTGTAACTTAGGAATGAAACTGTGCCAAATTATAAAGCTACACAAGAACCACAGTGGATCTTGGCTGCTCTGTGACTAAGCAGGATATAGGATTCTTGCTTGAGTAGTTCCCTCTGCCTGCTCTGCCCTGGGAGAACAGGCATGCAATCCACAAAATTCAGTCTGAACCAGACCCAAACGCTGCTGCCCATGCTCAGCCACGCCTGGCCATATGCCACAGCCAGCGCAGGGACCGGAGAGCCAACATACCATTGCACTGTGCTCAAACAAAGTTGCTCTTCCTGCTGTAGCTCCAGAACTTCTAGCTCAGAGCAGGATCATGGCCAGAACATGGCTGCAGGCAGAAAACCACCAATCTGGGGCAGAGGACCTTGGAGAGCACCCATAGATTGGACCTAATACAACTGGACATGAAAGGGTTTGTAGAGCTCTTGTTGTACTTTATTCTTTGACTCAAACCCACTGTTGTCAAAAGAGAAATGTCCCTGGCTCATTGGAGAGAATTACAGACTGCACTGGTTTGAGAATGAATGCTTCAGCTTCCACTAATGGGTGAATTTGCAAACTAATTTTATGTAGACATACAACAACTCACTTAACAGTACTTTTGAAAATGAAATCATCCTTCAGATAAAATTGAAGACGTAATCTTCCCTCTTTATCTGTTTTATCCATGTTGAAAAGAACATCCTGATATTTGGTCTAGCTGCATTCCTCCCTTCTACCCTCTAGGTCATTCTTCATATCCTCAAGAGCTCCTTCTTTTTTCCAACGACACCAGACCTACCTGTGTGACAAGGTGACTTGCCATTTGCTGCTGTGGCTGTTGAACCTGCTGAGGCTGCTGGGGTGAAGGCTGCTGCTGAGACTGTCCCACCACCTGGCTCCTCATTGTCTGCTGGCCACTGGGAGGATTGTATATTGCCGGCGTCCCATCAGGATTTACAAACGGTTGACCTGAAACCAAACACCCGGCCCTTGATGAACACTTTTGAGAACATACTGTTTTCTGTGTGAAAGCAAACAATTTTGCTTTAACTGATCACTCTTTAGCTGACCTGCTACAAGAGTAAAGTGTTCATCACTCTCAGTATCTCATTACAGTAATTACAGTATCAGACATATTTCATTTTTTTCAGGCAAGACAGCAGATATTTGTTTCAGCAGTATGATTTTCCAAGGAATGGGTGGAAAGTTACCATGGCTATAAGATGATTCAGATGCTATGGTTACTTGGAATCATTCAATGATGAATCAATTAACATTAAAATTGAACTTTGGAGAAAACACTGAAGGTAGAGAATGTTCCCTTACATTTTCCTCTCACACAACAGCAGTCAAACGTACACAACTACTTCTGAAACAATACAGTTTGTAGGAAAGGGAAAAAAAAAAACAAACCCACGCTTGTTACTAATTTACTTACACATTCGAATAACACAGAGCTGTACTCTTGAGAGCTGTGCCCTATGTACTTAGAGGAGCTAGCACTCCAGTTTTCAAGGAAGCAACACTTCAGGTGTATTTAGAAATCTGTTATATACAAGACAAATTCTGTTCAGAGTTCTACTAAGTTAGTGAACTTATTTTGCTTCAGATGATTAAGCTGGGGGAAATAACCTTGCAAAACCAACATTTGTTCAAAATAAAAAAGTTTACCCAAGTCATTGTCTTGAAAACAAAAAAGAAATGGTATTTCTCTGTAGGAAAAATGTTTTCCATTACCTCAGTTCTCTTTTCATTTCCATCATAAATCTGTGAATCAAAGGAATTATAAATGCTTCCATGAGAAAAAAAGAAGTAATTTTAGCAGTGATGGGATAACCTTTAAAGTAGGTAGCTAAAGTATGAATATCTGAGATAAAAAGGGATATCTGGAGGAGTTCAGTAACTTAGAGCAACAGTGAAATAATGAACTTCTGACTTGTACCCTTCACAGCATCTCTACCTGTTCTATCTACTCCTCAGCCTTTCAGTTTCTCCCTCCAATGAATCATGGTCAGAAACACATGAGGAGCACTGGCTAAAGAACCTTGTCTCCTCTCTCTCTAAAGCTACAAGAGTTTCTGGATGAACTTGACGCCACAGTCACGCTGAGAGAGGTCGTAAGTGAAAAAGAAGCACGAGGCAGTTTTATCTACTGATTTCCTGATTCTTGCTGTGAACCCACTGGGTGACTGTGGCATGGACTTCCGAGCTTTGGGAATCTCAAGCCCCAGAATTACTTTAGAAGATTGAGCGAGTAGGATAACACGCTCCCAAACCCTGTGTCAGATGCTCAAGGGAAGCCAATAAAGAGCATTTCCTGTGGCTTAATGAAAGATGACAGAACTGAAAGTGTAAAGTCCCAGCAACACTTTTAAAGATGAAAAAAGAGAAGACTTCTCATGAAGAAATCTTGAAACCAGAAATGAAAAGGAGAGATCAGAAGGTAACAGGGAAGACATTTGTAAGTTATGAACTGTGGCCCTGATAGAAGGGCAAAGATTGCAATGTCATTTCAAGGAGTACGACTGAAAAGTAAATGCTCTTAAATTGTCAGAGGGGTTAAGGAAGAACGTGTCAAGAGGGATCCTTTAAAGGGTAAAGCAGGCTGATGAAGTAAGTGAAATGGAGAGCACAGCCACATAAATGGTTCTTTGCCAAAGCAAGTAAGAAGCTTGATTATCTGGGGAAGGCGAAGGGTAAAGCAGAGGAGAGAAAATAAAGGAAACTGCAGATATGGAAAAGAAAGTGTGGATTCCCAACACCTATGAAGGTGCAGAGAGTTATAATCAGAGCCGGAAGATATTGACAGCATCTCTGGATGCCATTAGAGGCTTGCACAAAAAAAAAAAACGTAGAGTGAAAGGAAGGAAAGCTCTTTAAAGGACACGGTGTTATCATCAAAAGAGAGAAAAAGACTGGAAGTAGCCACTCTGCAAGAGGAGAAGAAAGAGCTAAAGACTGGTGTTACATAGGGAAAGAAAATCTATTCATTACAGGAAACAAAGATCCTTTTTCCTTTTCTTTCAACTGTCTTCTCTTCATCTCTGTTTCTGACAGCATCCATCACTTTGATAGTCTATCACAGCATCTAGCAATCTAAATCTCCTCCCCATGGAGCTTCTTTTGTAATGTTTCCCTAATAAGATGCAAAGATTCCGAGCCCAGAAAGTGACAATTTTGCAGAATGTATTTTGCTGCATGAGGAAAACACAGCAGATGCCGAAGTACAGTCTGACTTCCAGCACAAGGTAGCAGAATGAAGCTATAAGTGTGAGACAAGAATTTTAGGTTTTTAAAGAATCTGCTCCCTCCATTTACTTTATTATGCATATATTTACATGGGAGCCACACAAACAAAACACGAGATCTGAAAGAAACACAAAATGATATATACACAAAAATACTTGCTCCCTGAATGTTAAAAATACAAACATGCATGGGTTTCCCAATTATGCATCTGCAGACAGAGGCATGCAGGGAGGGAAGATAAGGTGCTCTGGGGTCTAGTGACAGTATTGCAAGGCATTATACCTACAGCAAAAAAAAAAAAGACTCCCTATGTACCAGGCAAAAATCTGAACTAGCTGCTGCAATTTGCTAAATTGACAAGACAGATGTAGGAGATGTTCCTTTTACACAGCTCTTCTGGCTTTCAAGTGTGGTGAGCTCCAGTCTCTGTCCTTGCCAGGAAGAAGCCAAGGATCTCAGCCAAAATCTCTTAGCTGTTTGTGGGCTCCAAGCAGCATCAATTCCTTTCATCTGTTTCTCAGTCATGTCACCTGAATTATGGACGACTCCTGCCTAGGCCTGCTGAGTTTTGTATGGAAATGGACCACATGGTGGAACACAAAACATTGTCTTCTGTATCGACCAAGAAATTTCAGTGTTGCAATCAGAACAGTCAACTACCAGAACAGAAATGACTGGATGAATATGATCATGGATCTTTTCCTTGCTGACAGTATTAGGCTCTCATGTTAAGAATGCAATAGCTTGGAAGAAAGTACACTTAAAGAGTAAGGGCTTTAGAACAGTAAAGGTTTGTGCAAGTTACTAAGCCACCTCTCCAGAAAGAACTTATCAAACTTATCACATTCAAATCTAAACAAACTTGAACTCCTCCTTGATTTTAAATATGCCAATATGTATTGATCTGCCCCAGATACTACCATCTATAAACATCTGTGGTAAGATTGGCTTAAGAGTTTACCAAGGCTGTATTTTTCTTAAATGCTGCAACTTTCTTGACTGAACTATGACCACAAAAATTATTCTTAGTAGTGGACACACAAATAACCTTTAAGCATTTCCACCAAAATAGTGGAACACAGGGATGTAATACACATAAAATACAAATTATAAACAAAAACCCCAAAGAAAAAGCTCCTGAAATTTCTATTAAGGACTTCAAAAAAAATATTTTGGAGTTTAACCCTCACCTCTCAGTATAATGGAAGATACATTTCACTACAGGCTTTCTTGTTTTAAACCCAGCATAACTCAGCTAAGGTTGACAGCACAGCTAGTCATGGTCACTGGAACAGTCCAAATTACTACAGCACCATAGTCTCAAACTCCCTGAACCTTTTTAACACTGACAGTACAATACGGTGGGGAGTAACAGCATAACACGATCCAGACTTCATCCAGACCAAGGCGGTAACAAATTGCCTTAAGCTTTCACCAACCACTCAAGTTCAAACTGAAGAGTTTCTGAAGCACCCACAGCACTTGGGTGCCTGTAAGTGCCTCCTTTGTGAGCTGCAGTGATGATAACTATCAGGAATTGAAGAGTTACATCTTTCTCTTATCACAAACTTCGCAATTTAATACAAATGCCAATCATATAGCTCACATAAAATTAATTCTGAAGTGCAAATTCAAATTCAGCCTTTAAGCTTTCTGAAATTCTGCTGTTAAGCACCATCTCTAAGAATGTGACGTTATATTTTGGTTGCACCATATCTCATCACGCTAGATATAGAAGAGCATCTGTCCTCATCGATGATAATGGGATCTCAGAGGATTCACTGAGAGCCTGGGAGTGCCAGGACTGTTGAACGATGAATATCCTGTCTGGGATGGAGCAAGTGTGTTTTGTATCACTTCCCACCAGCTATGCAACAACTGCCTCAGAAATCGAATCCAGCTTTGCCTGCACATTTGCAAACAACAATTTGCCAAACATCATTTCAATATATATTTGCTCATAAAGTGCCTCCAGAAAAAATATATCTAGAAACACGAAATTTGCCGATTCTCCAGCGGACATCAGAAACACCAAAGCGCAGAATCAGGCAGGAGAGAACTGTACTGACCTGTGTGCGGGTTGAGGAGGATACTGCCAGGCGGTATCCCTGCAGCTTCAAGTGGAAGAATGATATAGCTGGTGTTGCTGGGGGCCACCTGGCCACTCATCCCATTCTCAGGGTAGGACACACTGCCTGAAGAATTGGCCGTCACCCCAGGGACGAGAGATGCACTTTGGAGAGGCTGATGTATCCGTGACAGTGATCCTGAGGAGCCAGCACTGCTGGAAGACTCTGAGCCTAACAGGGAGACACGACCACAGCAAGAAGTGGGGTTACAAGGGATGCCAGTCCCTATCACATAGGGCACGTACACAAGGGCAGCCTTCACAGACTGCAACGGCATGCACCACTCCATGCCCAGCTAGCAGGAGCAGGATTTTCACTCCCTACTGAACCCAGTACCCAGCGGTAACTTTTACAATCCAAAGGCCCACTTTCCTCATGCAACATCTGCTTCCCTCCAGCCAGTAAACAGATTTACCAAAGAGGAACACAAAATCCTGAGCATGTATTTATAATGCCAAGGTATCAGTTCATAAGGTATAAAAACTAAACATGGTGTTTATAAATGAAAAAAAAAAAAAAAACCACACAAAACAAAAAAAATGAAACAAAAAAAAAATGTAACACAAAAAATCACCAAACATTCTCTGTAAGTAAAAAAGCAACAGCAACTGAGTTATCAGTCTAGTCACAAGGTAGCTGTGTAATACTCATATTAACTTAAAGCTACCTAAGGTGCTACCTAAGACTTTTGCCACTTTAGTTTTTCAGCATCAAACCTATTAAAATTGATCGATCAAGATAAATCAACTGTGCTAAACCACATTTATGCCTGGAAGAACGGGAAGACACATTATTTTAAACCCCAAATATTATTTCCAAACTTCTGAGATACTACTTGATAAGATTTTTATTTGCTTCACATAAAAAGACTTCTCCAGTATTTAATCAAGGAAGTGATGGAAAGTTACAAAGAATTTTTATATTTCATTAAATACACTTCAAAGTTGTATTAGTTGCTATATTTTTCCTCTCCTTGTAGACTGAGGTTAGAAATTCAGAAATATTATTCCTGAAGAAATAGTTTTATTTATTAGATAATTTCAGATTTCTGTGTTTCTACAAATTACAGAATTGTTCCTGCAGGTCATCCTCATCAAGCTGCAAGTAGTATCTGGCATCTTCCTTGCAACTGTAAATGCAACTACTGGAGTTCAATTTTCCTTCCACATCAGTTACAAAGTCCTTTCCCTGGCCTTTTTCCATGCACTTTATGTTGTTTCTTGGAGTTCTCGCTTTACTTTCTCCTCTTTTCTTTCACCTTTTGAATTCAATGGTAGTGGTGATGAGATTTCTTAAACCTCCCATTATTTCTAAGCGTGTGAGTAGTATCAAGCCTGAGTTCAGAGTCTCTCCACTTTTTGTGCTATTCCAATGAAATGCTATTGGCATAAAAGAAGATTGGAGCTCTGACATTCATCGCTTTTTCCTTCCCCTCTTCCTGCTGTTTTTATGGCAGAATCGTGTATTGATCTACACCAGCTTCTGAATGATAAAAGCCAGAGGACTGCAATGAATCCAGGTGTACTCAATACACGGAAGCAGAGGAAAATACTTTGAGGCTATCACCCCACACTGGTCAAGCTGATAGATTTGAAATGTGTGCCTTAAAAGATCCAAGATCTGCTCTCCCATGTCAGTAGATCAAGTTAGTGATTTTGAAATAAAAACAAATAATTCACAAAACCATATCAAGAATTTTCTGAATTTAAGAAAGAAAAAAAAAATCCAGAAATTACTGCTTTACTAGTTTTGCCCCCATTTATACTATATAAGAATGATCTACTTTATTTAATTCTATTATTGTAACTTATTTCCTATCATTTTAAGTCTAGACCTATTAAGCCAAATAAATTCCAACACTAATGTTTGGAATTAACACCAATTAATCTTCTTTGTAGCTCTGATTAGCTGTTTTCACGCCGTCTAAATTTGGAATAAGAAATCACTGTATAATGAATTCAGTACTGTAGAAAAGGAAAAAAAAAACCCAAAACGATCTGACTTTATTCAAATTCATATTAAGAGATGTCTCGCTAAAGACTTCTGAAAGGAACTTGGACTAAATGAGATTTTTGCCCCCATTACACAATCTAACCTCTTTTTTTCAGTATGTAATGATGGATACTTCTTCTAGATTATTCTATCATTTTCTTGCTGCTTCACAGTTGAAATAATAATAACCTTCACATTCTCATCACTTTCCATTAATATATTTTTTAAGTATTCTGAGAGATACAGAAGTTCAAAGAGCTGTAAAGAAAAAGAGACAGAAAAACCACCACAAATGCTTAATAGCTTAGAGGGTTTGCAGAGGGAGAGTGTGGAAGTACCACTAATTTTCCAATATTCTAAGCACTAGTGAGAGATGCAACATGTCCTGCTCTATTTTCCTTGGATCAGCATTCAGTATCTGATGACTTTGAACATCTCTGCTCATCTCACCTTTCAAGTCCGAGGCAAATTTCTCCTTTCTTATCAACTACATTCTCCAGATCTATCCATTACTGCTGCTTACTCTAGACCATCAATTTTTCAGGAACAATAGAGCACTGGAAGTATTTTTGTCTTGGATAGAGGTTTTTGGATTAGAAACATTTATTTGCTACTTCTGTAAGTCACTTGCCTTTCTCTATATAACAACGTATTTGGTGATTTTTTTACGAAAATAGTATGTGCTCATGTGAACATGATTATTTCTGTCTAAGCTGCACTTCTAAATATAAAACTGATGTTTCAGCACAGTCGGCGGGAAGATTATGACTGGAAGCAGTTGGCTCGTGACCTGCTGCCCATACATCAATATTCTGACAGTTTTTGCTGGACTTACAAGACTAATCAGGCTAATGTCTGATTCAAGAAAATTATAAGGAAGCAGAAATCCAGTTCCAAAATGGAGAGAAAAAATATAATACACGGGACACTTTTTAAAAAAAAAACCCAAAACCTCAACAACAAAACAAACAAAACAAAACAGCAAAGGAAGGTTAATGTATTACAAGGCCTGCAGTAATGTATTGCAATGCCTTTCCCAACAGGAGTAGCAATGAGCACCTAACAGGAGAGATTAGACTGCGTCTCCAGTTACTTGGAGCCCTGCCAAGGACGCTAATGATCCCTACAGATCTGTATCAACACAGCTAATACCCCAGTGCAGCCAGCTTTTTGCAGCTAAAGGGGAAAGAAATATGCTCTGACAGATGTGCATTCCACTGAATGGAAAATGCATTAAAAGAAGCTAAATGTGCAATAGTTACAACTTTTAGGCCTCCCAACAATTATTTAACTAGATATGCAGATACACATAGAACGTTTCTTCGAAACACATCTTGTCTTCCCTCATGATGTTAAAACCTAATGCGATGTGTCACTGACAATAATATGGTAGTTGACGTGCTAGATTTTCTCTTTTTGGGTATTACAGACTGAACAGGTACATCATTGTGCTCCTACAGGGACAACTACTTTACTTACCACTCTCAGTCAACCCTGGAAAGTCTACTATATTACTAGAAATCCAAACAAAACAACGTTTTGTATGATGTCCTAAGTAGTAGGAATATAATCTCACCGGAATTTGTTAAATTATTAACTCCCCACTCGATATTGAATTATAGCTTAAAACATCTCTTTGTACCTACTGAGCTACAGAATAACAGAGATGGAAATTGTATTTGAAGTGTACAATCTGTGCTTTTCAGTAGAACAGGGTTTTCTAAATGATCAACAGGTGCATGAAAATAACCATCAGAACCAATAAGATAACCATGTAATGGGTTTCAACCAGCCCCTTTTGTGAAGTTTGCAAAGATGAAGTAACATCATTCCTTTGCTAAGCTCCAACTCCTGTGCAGCTGAATGCAATTAAAGTCTAAGACTAATTGACACTACTGGACTCTACTGCAGAGAACAGCATGTTCTGTGATCTCTTGCCTAAGGGGAAGCTAACATCGTTCTGTGCTTCAGTTCCTGCTTGTTTGCTATGTACCATTAATTACTGATTTATCACAGGTAAGGGGCAGAACATTTAATTTTGGCGACAATATGAAAAGTGATCCAGAAAGGCTACAGTGTTAATATTGCATCACTGTACACCCTGTTGAAGGCAGCTGCAAGCCTTCTGTGAAAATCCTGAAAATTTTAGTCCTCCTATGCTCAAGAAGAGTGTTTAACAATGCTTCTGGATGACTGCCATATCTATACAGAATAATTTTCACATTTAAAGAGACCATAAATATTTTCCATCATTTAGCCAATGAAGAATATTTTGACCAACCAATGATTTCACATTGATTTAATACAAATGATATGCAAGACAAAAATATTTTAAATTTATTAGTGTGAACCATAAAGTTCTTCAGAGAAAAGTCTTTCTGTAGGAGAACTGGGACAGAATTGGTGCCTAGCAGACTCTGCCACGCCTACCAGGGCAGCATGCCTGAAGTGAGTAGCAACACTTCTGCAATTCCACTTCAACTATTGCAGTGAAGCTAAGAAAAAAATAACCAAAATCACCCAAAATAAAAACATGATCAACCTTTAAATGTCTACTGAGCTACAGAACACCAGGGCTGCCTATGGCAAGAGTAGAGAGTAATGAAGATATAATGCAAAACATGCACAATCAAGGATCACTTGGTACCTAATGCACCTTAGAAAATGCAAACAGCACACGGGGGCTTTGACCATTCTATGAAAGCACTTAGCATTTTTTGGTGAAGGGAAAAGACTTTATCAAGACGTATTTCCCCATTGCTTTTTGAATTGTGATTCTTTTCTGCTTTAATACCATTCAATAGCATTTTAGAGAGAAGGCTAGAAATAGTGACTAGCATAATAGTTCTTATGACTTTTTTCAGGCTGGCTGACTGTTTGACTTTGTGTCCTGACTTTGAAGGTGTATGTTTGTTTTGACATTTGACCATTTGTCTTGGTCTCCTTCCCCACCTCTTCCTTTTATCTTGTTTCTCTTTTAGTCTTTCTGTTCCTCGGCTAGGTTTCCAGTTTAAACGCGTTCCTTACAAAAAAAGTCAAAGCACTTAAAAAAGAACATGGAATTTTAATATCACTGATGTTTTAAAAATGTATTGTAAGAGCTTTCAATTGAAAGCAATTTGGGGTTTGGTGCCTACAGGGTGCAGATGCATTTACAAGTACTGGCATGCTTCACAAGTCTCTTTAATACAGTTCCTAAGTGCATCCTTTTTACTATGCTTGATTTTAACACTAAAATGGCTTCTTAAAAATATTGCCCTTGCAATTAGATGTCTCCTCCAAACTGGATTTCCCTGACATCATTTTAAATGCTCTGCACCTCTGCAACACAATGCTGCAGAGAAATACAAATACCTGCACTCTACTGAAGGTAGAATGATACAAAAAAAAGTATAGCAAGAGCCTGTGCCTCCTCCCTAATTCTTGCACATCAAATTCAGTTCTGATGCTATAGAAATATTCATGGGAGGCAAAGAAATCTGGAAGTGAAACCATGGTCTAGGCCATACTTCAAGCCTCACTGTATAGCCTGTTCAGTCTATATTCAAATAAAAAATACAAGAGAGTGTAGTTTCAAAACTACATGCACACTGAAATTGCACCCTGCCTTCCCTGGGGCGGATCCCACAGGCAGACCAAACACATGATTAGGGAGGATTCTGTCATCTCTCCACCTGGCTAAACACAGTGATGAAGGGACAGTGGGCAATGGTGACAAATTCCTGCCCGGCACAGCAGGCAGGTCTCCTGTGTGATTATCTCACTGTCTCAGGTGCCCTGGGATGACAAATGTGAGGCTCTGCAAGTGCGACCAAACAACAGCAAGGATGGTGGTTCACTTGGTTGGAGGTTAAATCAGACTACTCCCTGCATCAAAACTGCTTCCATAAAGAAAAAAGGATGGGCCATGGCCATGACAGAAGACATGGCTTCTGAAGGGAACAGAAGGCCCAATATGCTGATTGGACTCACTTCTTGGGGTTGTCTGCTGCCTCCTCGGGGCCTGAGTTAAAGATGTGAAAAGAAAACTTTTTACCCTGATACAGCTCTCAGATCATTATCCATTACTGATTTTTCAGGAAGGCAGCAATGAAGTCCCAACAAGAAGTCCATGGGCAATCAAGAGACTTCAAGGCCTTGGGATGATTGGTTAAGGGATCAGGAGAAAAAGTAATGTTCTCCTCTGTCCTGCCAGTTGCAGGGACCGATGAAGGAAGAGCCAGCAGATTAAGAACAGACTCTGAGCCTAGTGCCATTGACAGAATTTTTGAGGTTTTGATCATGGGTTGGTTTAGAGAACACCAAGTCTGCTGGTGACAGAAAGGATACACCTGTCCCAAAGGGGGAAAAGTATTTTTGCAGAGGAGTTATCAGGTCTTTAAACCAGATTTGGAAAGCAAAAGGGATATAACGCAGCATGACAGTGTTTAAAGGGTGATGTGCTAGTGAGGTTCTTTGGTCTGACATCCCAGTGGAGGTAGGGGATGGAGATCCACATGGCAGTGAAAACACCAAGGTTACTGATGTGTTAGACATGACAGAAGTGCCTGAAAACACTAGGTAGGAATTACAGCTTCTTCCCACAAAAACAGGGTAGGATGAATAGCCCAACTTAAGGGCATCTATACCAGTGCACACAGCATGGGTAACAAAACAGGAGGAGCTGGAAGTAACTGCACACAGCAGGATAGCTGTGATGCAGTTACCATCACATGGTGGAAACATGGTGGGATGACTCACACAAGTGGAGTGCTGCAGTGGATGGCTGGAAATGGATCTAAAGGGGTACACAAGGAAGGAGAGGTGGTGGGATATGCCTTGTATCCTTTATTGGTTGGAGGTGGAAACACAGTGACAAAGGTTGAGAAAAAGGCTGAGGTACTTAATGCCTTCTTTTTCTCAGTCTGTAATATCCAGACCTGTTCTCTGGGTACCCAGTCTCCAGAGCCAGAAGACAGAGACAGGGAGCAGAACGAAGCCCCCATAATCCAAGTGTAAAGTTAGAGATGTGCTACACCACTTAGACACACACAGGTCTATGAGAGCAGATGGGATCCACCCAAGGGTTCCGAGCGAGAGAGCGGAAGTGCTCACTGAGCCACTTGTCATCATCTATCTGCAGTCCCAGTGGGAGGTCCCATTGAGTGGAAGTTAGTAGATGTGATGCCTACCTACAAGAAAAGCTGGAAGGAGGATCAGGGAAGCTAAAGGCCTGTCAGTCTGACTTTGGTGTGAGAAAACTTATGGAGCAGATCATCTTCAGTGCCATTGTGTGGCATTTTACAGGACAACCAGGCAATAGGGCCCAGTCAACATGAGTTTATGAAAGGCAGGTTGCTACTTAACCAATCCAATCTCCTACGACAACATGGAGACCACTTAGTGGATGAGAGAAAGGCTATGGATGTT
The DNA here is from genome assembly GCA_013397755.1 of Cnemophilus loriae. Taxonomy (NCBI): domain Eukaryota; kingdom Metazoa; phylum Chordata; class Aves; order Passeriformes; family Corvidae; genus Cnemophilus; species Cnemophilus loriae. The sequence goes on along the minus strand of VZTF01000976.1, from coordinate 723,709 downwards.
GTCTACCTGGACTTCAGTAAAGCCATTTTTCAACACTGTTTTACACAGCACTCTCCTGGAAAATGTAGCTGCTCATCGCCCGGATGGGTGCACAGTTCACCGTGGCTGATGGCCAAGTCCAGAGCGGGGGTGAATGGAGTTACACACAGCTGGAAGCTGATCACAAGTGGTGTTCCCTAGGACCAGTCCTGTTTAATGTCTTCATCCATGATCTGGACAAGGAGATCAAATGCATCCTCAGGAAGTTTGCAGATGATACCAAGCTGGGAGGGAGTGTTGATCTGCTAGAGGGTAAAATGGCTTTACAGAGGGACCTGGACAAGCTGGAGCAATGGATTGAGGCTAATTTTACATCATTCAATGAGACAAAGTGCCAGATCCTGCCCTTGCATCACGATAACCCCATGCAGTGCTACGGGCTTGGGAAAGAATGGACAGTGGAAAAGGATCTGAGGGTGCTGGTCATCAGCCAGCTGGATATGAACCAGCATTGTTCCCAGGCGGCCAAGAAGGCCAAAGGCATCCTGGCCTGTATCAGCAATAGTGTGGCCAGCAGGACCAGGGCAGTGATTGTCCCCCTGTATTTGGCACTGGTGAGGCCACACCTTGAATCCTGTGTCTGGATCCAGTTCTGGATCCCTCAATACAAGAAGGACATTGAGGTGCTTGGAGCGTGTCCAGAGAAGGGCAACAGAGTTGGTGATGGGTCTGGAGCACAAGTCTGATGAGGAGTGGCTGAGAGAGCTGGGGTTGTTTAGGCTCAGCATCAGAGTTCTTTTCAGTCTCTACAGCTACCTGAAAGGAGGCTGTAGCAAGGTGGGGGTTCTCCTCTCCCAGGTAACAAGTGACAGGATGAGAGGTAATGGCCTCAAGTTTCACAAGGGGAGGTTTAGGTTGCATATCAGGAAAAGATTTCTTCACTGAAAAAATTGTCAAGCATTGTAACAGACTATCTAGAGAAGTGGCTGAGTCACCGTCCCTAGAGGTGTTTAAAACACACGTAAATGTGGCCCTTGAGAGCACGGTTTAGGGGTGCACTTGACTGTGTTATGTTAACAGTTGGACTCAATGACCTTAAAAGCCTTTTCAACTCTGGCTTCATGATTGCTTAAAATTCTAAACTATGTTGAACATCCAGAGATCCAAAATGCAATTACTCTGTCAAAGGTTTTATTTATTTATTCTGAAAACTCCATTACCCAGCATCCTGAATTTCACAAAAGCTACTGTAAAATCTGGGGGAGAGGAGTGAAATCTGACCAACTCAGGTTTGATAAACTGGGTGTAAATTAAGTACCATCCATAAAACACTCTCAAGCTGAAAGAGCACTAAGTGCTACGTATTGATTACCATTCGTCCTGTACTACAGGTATCAAATGAACCAATCTGATGGAATAATCTGATGGCCTCATTATTTATTATGCACTTTTAACCTAAAGTATAATAGAATAGCTTAATGGCATAGCTTGAAATTACTTAGATCCAGACCCTGTGACTCACTCATATGTTAATGTACTCGTAAAGTTAATGCAAATAAATGCAGAATTCCCACCAGATTCATAGTCTCCTTAAATGATGCTTTTGTTTAACGTGAACTAAACAAGAAAACTGAGAGACTGGGGGATCTCTGTGAATCCACCATGGCTGCCTGCTTCCACCACAGCCTCAACTGCCAGCACCAAGGCAGAGGCTATACTCCAAAATACAGATGGGGTGCACTTTAGCAATGACAACAAAATGTTCTTGGATTTCTCCTCAGATATCTGACATTTAATTATTCATAACTCAAAAATAGAGAATAATAAGAGATTAATAAAATGGTAAAATCTGTGCTTTCTCTGAAAGGAGTACCACCTTTTCAGGCTACAAGTGCAGATGGTGTTCAAATAGGGTGTGCACATACTATACTCTAGGGAAAGCCTACCTCTCCTGTGATTTGCAAACCTCAGGCACCATGTTTTTTCTTGATTCCTGAAAGCTCAGGAGCAGGCACACAGATACTAGCATCCGTAGAGGGACATACACATCTCCAGCGTACAAGAAATACAACTGTTTATGTATTTTGCCTTCTAGTCCAACCATGAGGGTCAGATTACCTGTTCTCTGAAGGTCTCTTCCAACCCAAACCATTCTGTGACAGACCATATTCAGAGAAGCACCAGCACAGCCATTTATCACCACACAACAAGAAGCACAGTGAACCCAATACAGTACTAGCTACCTGTTTTAGACAGTTTGCCGGTACTTCTGTTACTTGATGAGCTATCTCCTCTTGTCAGGACGGTTATCCCACCAAAACTGGCTGTCTTTGTTATGGCTGGCTTCAAATTTCGATTTGAGCTGTCCGAGTCTGTGCTGCTCCATGGCCTCTGGTGGTCTGTCCACTTTAATTCATTCTCTGTGCTGCTCTGTCGACTGCCAGATGTCTTCCCGATGCTGTCTCTGTTACCCCTACAGACATCACGAAACAAAGATTTACACACAAATAAAACCACGTCAAGGCAGAGACTATCTCTGGGTACCCTGCAGCGACCCTAATAAAGAAAAAGGAAATACTCTGCCTTTACAAAAGCATGTCTGAAATGGGATTTGACCCCCATACTTACCTGCCTTCAGCATGTAAACACTGCTATACCCTTTCTACATGCACAGCACTTACCACCCTCTCCTTTTGGATCTCCTCAGAGCACTTTGCCAGATGAGGCTGACACAGCAGTACTATGCAGCACTGATGTAGCCTTTCTGTTACCTGTTGAGTGTTCTCTTCCCTCAGCAAGCCCCTCACTACTTCTCACTTTGCTGTCCATCCACTGCGACATTTTTCTCACCAACTTCACCTGCACTCTACCTCTGTCTTCATATCCTTATTTCTATTGCACCTTGCTCCCAGTCATTATTGGCTTTGTCAGGTCATCCAAAGCCTTCCCTAAACATGTGTCCTCTCACTGTGACCCCAATCTCTTCACTGCTAATGCTTCACTTAGAGACCCACAAGTCAGTTTATTTTGTTTCCCCTCTGCATAGAATACTTGTGAAATTCGGAGGAGAGGCTGCCTGCCCTTGAACAGTTGCAGAGCAGCCAGTGTACTGTGAGTAATAACATAGCAAAATGTGATCAGAATTTGGAGGAGAATTTGGCTTATTTATGGTAAACTACTTACACTGTACTGCTAAAATGACAAAACCAAAATGCCTACCATGGCTTAGTGCACCATGACTGCTATCCCAAGTGATGCCCATAACACTGTATTTGGAAGGATTTTAAAAGACATTTTCCACTCCTCTGTCTTATATTACAATATAATAGCTTGCAGGCTCAAAGCTCCTTCTACAAATCAAAAGGATGGGACTTTATCTATTTAGTTTTTTTCGGTCCCCTTTTTCCCCATGGACTTGGTTCCTGCTTTTTATTTGGAGAACCTGCTGAGCTGTGTCACTTGGGACATGAAGGAGGCAGCATGTCAAAGACGGGATCAGGCTTTTGCGTTCCTTGCCTGTAACAGAGCCTCTCTCAGATGTGATCAGCAGTATAAACCTGTTGACCTTTGCTAGACCCATACAGTGGGAAAGCATGAAGAGAAACAGCACAGAAGCAACAACACAAAAAAGGGAAAAAAGATTTTAAAAAGAAATCATCCTTTAATATTTAATCGGAAAGAAAAAAAACCAAAGTATATTATTTACTGACTCTTTTGTACTCCTGTGCTTAGAAATTAACAATTCTCTTATATTTATATTTTAGTGAAAAAGAGGGAGAGAAACAGAATACTACTGTATCCCTGTTTTCCGTGGCTTTGGGTTACAAAAAAATTCTTTTAGCTCCCCAGACTCAAACAGACGTTAGCTATTAACAGTGTGTGTGTAGACACCTCTTAAGTCTTGCATGCCCAATCCAAGACTCTCAGACCGTCAAGGCTAACCCAAAGCAAGGAGGAAAGTTTTTTTGCCTGTTGCCTGTGGTCATGGGGCGCAGAAGCAGGTGCTCCAGCACCATTCCTTATCTGGTGCAATCTCTCCATCTCTTCTGTGGCTGCTGTGATGACATGCAGACTCAGCAACCACACATCAAATTCTCTCCTCACACATCCTTTTCTCCTCATAGTGAAAAATTATGTAATATAAATGATATAGGTTTGAAGTGACATATGCAAACCCCAATGCACACAGACATCTAGCGAATTCTGCCTTGCTGTCCATGTGCCTTAGTAGATGAAGGACACACTTCTGAAAGCATCCATTCCTTCTGCCTCCTCTGCTTAAGACTTGTGGCAGATTGGCTGACTTTTAAAGCAGCTTGGTTGATCAGAACTGAATGTGTGAGAGCTTATGGTGGGGGAAGGCAACCTTTCTAAAACTCTCAGAAGAACACTGTCACCACCAGGTTGTCTCCCACTGACCCAGTGTGTCAACTGGTAGAACTGCTCTCCATGAAAACAGGGACTGACTCTTACTGATTTCCTGTTGGCATGGAATGCTATTTGGGATATGTGATGCATCTGAATGTTGTCTGTGCAGAAGGAATTGGAGCTGGGAAGACAAAGTTCACAGAAGAAAGTTTCAAAACATAGATACTTCAGATAAGGGAACTTCAATCAGCTTTGCCTCAATGTACTTTTACTTCAGCTTTTAACAAACCAATAAAAGGAAAAAAGGTCAGTCTGGGCACTAGTCTATGAAACGTGCCTGTCCAGCAAAAATGAGCTACCACCAGTCTCTCCCAAATAGTCACAGTCTGAGCAGCCAGGCAGCTGAAAATCTCATGTGGATCCTGAGGCAGTGATCCATAAAACCAAAGAAAAGGGTCCTGTTGTTACCTCTGCATTCAGAGAACATGGGAAGAGTGGGGTAGAACTCTGTTCTCCATGCTCCTTTCCAACCAGCAAATTGATATACCCACACATATCTACGTGTGCCTTGGCAAGGATACAGACAGAATCACAAGTGAGATGCACTGGGAAATAAATATTAAATGAAATTCATACAAACCTAAACAGCTGTCTTTTCTTATGCGTTTCATTGCATATGCTACTGTCTTCCAACAGCCTACTGAAAAATGAAAAGAAAGATTATGCTAACAAACATAGTAATTCAAATTTATCTGATCTGTAAAACTGTATTTGTTTTCTAGATACATCTTTCAATTTGTGCTAGATTCAGTTTAAAAAACCAAAGCTAAAATTGCCCCTTCCTCCCTCTCCCATAGCTGTACACAGTCAACTGAACATAAGAAACATCAGCCAGAGAGGCTGAAGGCCATTTAGCATTTCCTGTTACCGAGCAAGGTAATTCTCAGAAGTCAAGGAACCATACATCTACATCCAAAGCAAAATTCATAAAAATACCACCTAATAAGAACATAAAAAATGCAAGCCAGTGAAATACTGCATATGTAATTTTAAGTACTTGCTAAGTCGCTTGGAAGTCTTTGCAGCTCAGAGAAATGCTCAGATCCTCTGATAAAAAGAGAAAGGCAAAGCACTTAAACACATACCTAACTTTCAACACCGCAAATCAACAGGATTGTTCATGTGCATGGAGCTAAGTACAGGTTTAAGTGCTTCACCTGATCAAAGGCTGTACGGCATGCAGCAAGAAAACGCAATGTTCTGCAGAACGCAGCTGAAGTCTCCCTCAGGACAGCAACAGTGCAGGCTGTACAGTTTCCAGTCTGGCCTTTTACTGGTCTCCACTCGGGTATGCATCCTCACACTGGGCTGGTCAGTCAGCTCACGGGTTCAAGGACAGGAAACCACGCGCAAATACCAGAACTGACCACATTCTCCTGCACACAGGAGCGGGACTGAACGCATAAACCAGGGGAGGCCTGGCTATGGAGTTCATGGTTTATCCCACGAAGGTACCCACCCTCCCCTTGGCAGTGCAGCCTCTGAGTGCTTTCCATGCTGACTTAGAAATGTGAACAACTGTGTCATGTTTGTTGTCCCAGTCTCTCCTGAGAGGGAAAAACAGGTTTATGGGAGCATCTGCTTTTTGCTTTACGGGTTCCTCTGTTGCAATTTTGATTTTTTTTGTCATGATACAGAAGAAGCAGCTGAGGAAATACCCTTGGCCCTCAGAATATGAGGTGGTTAGATGACAGCGGCCATGATCTCTTGAGGGCCTTCCCTCATTCCACTTACAGAAGTGCCCATCGGAAAAGCTGGTTTGTACCACTACTGTGGAGTCATTTTCTATGGGAACAGCTTCACCCATAAATGCATCCGACAGATGTAAGGATAGACAGAGAACAAAAGACTGTGAGAGAGAGCCTCCCCTTATTCAAGGAGGTGATAAACAGTTTTTAAACCTGCGCAGGACAGACTTGGGTCAGCACTGCTCAAACACTCACCAATGAAATTCCCACTTCTGGTTAAAATCCTCATCTGCCATAAAAGTGCACAATTTTTAAGATTTTCAACACAGTTAAGCTACTTTACAGCTGTTATGGAGCCAACACTTCATATTTTGTACATTTTAAACACAGTTTCCTCTTCCCTTTGCTTTGAGTGGATTTAATGTAACAAAAATAACATTCACAAGAACTATCACGCAGTAATGCAAAGTAACAGTGAGCTCAAATATCACCATCTCATTACTAGACTGCAGCAGGAAAGCAGGAACTTGTGTGGAACTTGTGAGCCTTCACAAGCAACAAGTGATGTCAATGCTGCTGCTCAGTCCAACAGGAGAGCAGGTTAAACAACAGACACCCAAGTCTGATGTTTCACAAATACCGTCATCCAGCCACTGCTAGAGTGCTTTTTAAAGATCAATAAGTTAAATCCTAAAGGCACTCCATAGACAGAATGGTCATTTTAAATGAAAGCTTAGGTGGCTCCCCCTCTCTCCCACAATCTGCTTTTTAAACTGAAATGCAAAAGCCTCAGGAAAGCAGCAGTAATACTTTATCTGCTCAGATACCATACTACAAAGGCAAGCTCTATTACCCTCTTTAAAGCACAAAACCACTGCAGATAATATGGATTACAAATTTGCTCAACAGTCTTCACATTAGGATAAATGACTATAGAACTATAGATAGACAGAAAAAAAAAAAAAAAGAAACAGCTAAGTTTAACACACACACACAAAATAAAGCTATTTTTTACCTGTTTTCCACAAAAAGGTTTTCCTGGGAGCAAACTGACTGAAAAATAAAAAAGGCATTGTATCAGACGTTCTAGATATGCTCTGCTGTCCCAATTTCTTCCTTGATTTTAGAATTACCTCCCCTGCTCAGTCTTAAGGGGATTTCAATTCATGCATCATTTGCATTTGCAGAAGACAAGAGGGGAAAAAAGGTCAAGAATAAGGTCAGGCCGGTAAAATAAATTCCATGCATTACAACAGGTTGCCATTGAGGTGTCTCAGTTTGGGAACAAACTGAAACTTCTCAGTCGAGAGATCTGAAGAAGGCAGTATGTGCAAAATACTGGCAATTTGAAGGGGAAAAACGTTTTTCCTGCATCATATAAGGTTCCACTGGTCTGGCCTACCACCTCAAAATAAAACTGCAGGATAGCACAGAGCTGTAGGTAGGAAGGACAAACAGAAGGAAAGCATGCAGAATTGACAAAGTTCCTCAAAGGGAGAGAAGATACTGCAGTACTCAGAAATAGTGTGTGACTTCACATTTTACAGTTGGAGAGGGAATATTGAGATATAAAATGATAATAACCTTCTTAATAATAATATTAACAACAATCATAGCAAGAAGGCTCTCTGCTGGAGGACTTAGATCCCAAAAAAGGTGAAGGGCTTAGAAGAAATAAATCCTATGGGCAAGTGTACAATTCTTTCAGAATTACTTAATTTTTTATGCAGAGAAATGAAGCTGTGCTCAATTTCCCATGAATAATTCTCCCTCTTTGATTTTTTCATTTCCCTCCTATTTCATGTTCGCTACACAAAATGCCTCGTAGCTGTCACTGGATTATATCTCGATGAGGTACAGAAGAAAGAATAGTCAGTACTTGCACTGAATTTAAACAAAAGGCAGGCAAAGGCAGGAGGGCATCAGAGATTATGCCCATTACTTCTGTAACAATAGGACTCAGCTCAAAGACTAATAAAATGCCATCATTAACTGTGTCAAATTTTAACAGTATGGGATAGGCACAGATTTTGGATGTTTCTGTTTTGAGAAGGGTGAGCTAATGACCCACTCAAAAGAGTGCTGACCAACACCAGAAGCAATGCCCTGCTCATTCCTACTGCTCCAGCTGATGTCTGGACAAAATTTTCCCTTGGCACCACAGCCAGCACTATCCCATCAATGTACAAAAGGAAGAAATTTATCCCTGAGATGGCAATGCGATTTCTCATTAGAGTGTAATTCACCCACTCAGAATGCACATTACGGAACATTTGACAGTTCTGTGGGCTTCCCAGGCGAGCTCCCACCCTGCACTCCTGCTAAATTTGCAAGGCTCTGGGCTGCATCAGGGACAAGTACGTTTCTCCTTAGCACAAAGCCTCAGGACATCAGGAACAAGTTCTCCATCGCCAGGAACCAAATTCCCAGCAGCTACAGCAGACCTAGGGTTCCACCCCAGGCTGAGAGAAGATACAAACTGTTTCACCTAAAATCACTGGGATCCTTTGTACAGCTACAGCACCGTGTTTCTCTCATTTTATGTACCTTACTCAGGTACCAGGTTTCATTAACAAATGTGGCTGTGCAGACTTCAGCATAGTCTAACTATGCTGAAGCAAAAAGCCCCAAAAAAGCATAGTGAAATCACCCCACAGGCTTGTACAACCTCAGCTGTGGGGCCGTGTCTTCATCTTGAGCTTCATGATGGATATCTGTGCATTGACTTCTCTGCAGTCACATTCCAAAGCACAGGATTACAGCTACTCTTACAGAAAAACCTTTGCTTAGACCAGAGTACTGGACTGTGTACCTAGAAAGTTACAAAAGCAAAGGGGCGTGTAATGTACCTGTCTATATTTATTTTATTAAAGTTTTTTAAAGTTACTGGGGCATAAAGAAGAATAAATATATGGGATTTATATTTTATCAAGCAAGCAGAAAGGTCTGCTTCATTTTCATGTCTTGATGGGAACCACTATCAAGAGTATTAGAGACTTTAAACGGAGTCCATAATAACTCCATTTGTCTTCTTGGCTGATGATGTTGGCACGATGCCACACAATCCCTGGAAATTATTCTTCAGTACAGGTGTGAGGCTGAGAGGCAGAGAAGACAGGCACTTTTCTCTTATGTTATTCTTACTGTTAAAAATCAAATGACTAGGCAGCTCTGGATAGAAATTTAGCTACTACAAGGTCAGTACTCACTTTCCTGATCTATAGCATAAACGGTGCTCAATTTAAAACAGCAGGAAAGGTTAAACATCCAGCACAGCTGTTGTCAAAAAAGTCCTTAAAACACTTGGCTCTCATATATCCTTCAAACACACTGACAACAAACCTACCAGATCAAAAAATTATGTCAGATTACCTAGAAGTTAGTGTCCTTGGAGATCTCTGCGTGCAAGATTTCCATTAGGGTGCTCTGTATGACTAATTGTTATTTATGAAATGAGTATTTCACTTTTCCAATTTCCAGGAACCTTTTAAAGTCTCAACTGGAAAACGTGCATCAGTTCTGCCAGTGCAGTAGGTAAACTGGGAGTTGCTGCTCTTGTTTTTAATTACATTAGCCAACACAGATAGCTATTAACACGCAGCAATATCCTGCAGTGGATACCATCAGGTAATAATTTTCATGTCAGTTAACAAGATGTGATAGATCTCAGGCTTCCAACTAATGCTTATTATTTGATCTGCAGCCACAAACAAAGTCTCTGTACACCAGTACAGGAGTTTCAGTATCTACAAGTTTATGGTGGCCAGCACGACGTGTGCCTTTGATTTGTTTTCATTAATTTTAAGCCCTCTTCTTTCTAATCTTTTCACATTAGAGGAATAGAACAGGCTGAAGCCATGTCTACAAATATTTATTTTGTTTCTCTCTTTAATCACAGAGTGATAAAGATTCTCTGAGTTTTTTTAACTAAAGGAATCGTGACTTACTGTACCTAAAGGATCTGGTTCTTCAGAATACACTCCTTAGTCAAAAACTGCCACTACAGTTGACAACGGAAAATAAACAGCATGGTGTATTTCCTTTAATAAGTTCCATGTGTACCATAGGCAATACTTGCATTTGTGTAAGTAAGAAAACATCTACATTTTTCAGTGAATACAGAATGATTCCCAGAGAATACATTTATGAACACTGAATGGTCCTAGCGTGACTCTGGCTCATGAGGTTATACATTGCGCTAACCTTGAAGAATGAAATTTCCCCCTTGTAATTTGATTGCTAGCCTTTAGAATCAATTTTCTGCATGCTTAAAAGCCAAACATCATGTATCATTTATGCACGCATTTGGGATTCTCTGTTAAATCTACACACAGGGAAATAACAACTTTTTTTATTCCTGTATGTCGTTCTTTGTCTTTCTTGGACAATTACTTTTCAACTTCCCAAAGCAACTGAAGCAGCTCAGACAAGGAACTTCTCTGCAAGACCCAGACAGCCCAGGTCCTCTGCTCCAGTGTACTTGGCTGTAAAATTCACAAATTGTTTCCAAACTCAGTTTCCAATAAAAACGTGTTTATAAAAGGAAGATTGTAAGTTTTGCAATTAAAAAATAACCTTGAAAATAGTTTTGAGCATAACAGAGCTCAGTCCACACTTTTTTATTGTTAGCGGCCTGAAAAATTTGAGGTGCACTTTGCAGTTCTTATTTCACTGAGCTGGAATGATCATGTTTATTAACTATTTATTTCTTCACCAATCCTTTTATTAAGACATCAGACTAACATGCTTCTCAATCCCTGCCACCTGCTGAGACGAGAGTCGTTAAAACTTCCAGGTCTCCTTGTCAAAATTTGTGTTGCCAACACGGCAGATGGCAAACTTGCCAGAAAGTATAATTTAAACAGACTAATACCAGACTAACCATCATAAGGACTATCACAATGATGGCATTACTCATGAACATACATATTTTGTTAAAACCTTCCCACTTGGAAATGAAGAGATCTGGTGCACTAGAGTATTGCAAGATCAAAGGAAGGGACAGGCAAGCTTTCTGTTGGTATGTGGGGTCCAGGTTAAGATATTTTTCACAGGCCTTAAAACATGCATGGAATTTTTTGCCCTTGTAACCAGACTGCTTTTTCCTCATAAATTTTGTTTAAAGTTCTGACTCTTGGGCTAATATGTTATCTAAAGGGTTTTGGGTACCTCAAACATGTTTAGAAGGGGGGTGTTGCTAGATGCAACGAATTACAGCAGTGCTCTTGACCTTCATGGCTGCCCTTTGAAGACCTCCCATGCAAGCTCTCTTCATGCATACTCTAATTAGAAGTGATATATCTATGATCCATTTGCTAAGATTCATAAGCAAGGCACTGATAAAAGCTTGACTACAGCAGTGTAAATAGTATAGAGGTAATAAAAATACCACATGATTAATCCATCTGTGACTCTCTTTCTACATCTGTAATTTGCAGAGTAACAAGGCTTAGATACCTACCTCACACAAACCTGGGGAGAATTGGATTAATTAATGACTGCAGAGGGCCTTAAAACTTCAAAGTCTTACATGCAGTAAGTGACTATCTATAACAGGAAGCCATTTCCTCTCTTTCCTAAAATTGAAAAAATACATTGTCCACCACCACAACCACTGGCATCATCCTAAAAACACCTTGTATCTGGCAAGGAGTGCTCCACCCAAAAAAGCTCAGCTAAAACACAGATTGCTGTTAACGTTATACATACAGCTTGCTGAAATTCACTGTACTATGATGCTCACTAACACCTGCAATAGCAGAGAGAGAGAGAGAGCAAAGGAGCGGATATGAGAGAGAGAGGGAGAGACATCTAACATTGCTGATCTTTAAAAATGCTCCCTCCTGATTCCATTTAAAATGCCTGCCACAAAGCTCACTTTTACTTAGGTGCTGCCACTCGAAGATGCTAACCCAATGGACCACAACAGCCTCCTGCTGTGGGCAATTCAAATGCTCACCACTTGCCTGTTTTTAGAACTCAAATATCTAAAGGTGACAGCAGCAATACACTATGAAGCCACTTTCAGTACACTTTTCCAGCCACCTCTGTTTCCCAGCCTGGCATTTCTAGCTGCAGCTTGTGATAGAAACTGGACTATTTTGGTACTAACTTTCCATTTGGTAATTTTAACATTTTGCCTCATCTGAATTCTGCTTCAAAGCCCAAAGATTTTTTGGTTTTGCACAAGCTCTTTTGTAATATGCCAAAACCTGCATGGTTCATATGAGAAACTTGTTGCAAAGAGGCTTTTGCAGATTTTCAACAACAGCTACCATGTGTAGACTGTGACACTATTTACATCAGACCCACATGCTGAAAGCAAAACATAAACTGAAGGGCCTCTGCTTTTACTGGAATCATCTCAGCCAAGAAAGAAGAAGTGAGGCTACAAACATTTAGATGTAGCTAGCTATTTACTACGAAGCAAGTGAGACAACAAACACCTGAAAACTATACAGTGTATTCTGCCAAAAAAATCCAACTTGGATGTGTGCAACTCCTAAACCAGATAATAATACTATTAGCCCTGCAACATATGAATAGTTTTAATTTAAAGGGACACTGCCCATTATGATTTTCAAAAATAGTTTTAATTTGATTTATTCTCATATTCCTCTAAATGGCAGAACTCCCACTGAGATATGAGATAAAACACTAAAATGCTGACTTTCTTCTTTTTTTCCCTTTTATTACCTCATCATTACAGTATTATAGCAAATTGTGATTTTCTTCTTATTTTTCAGGGACATCAGGTATTGCTCACAGATATTTCAGATTTAGATGTTTTCCTTAGCAAGATATCTTGTTGTGCAAGTTCTAATTTTTTGGTAAGGGCAAGAATTATAATGTCTGCTTCATTTTATTCCTTTCAGAATATAATCGTCAACAGCATGACTGACTCTTTCTCATGGTAGAGGTACAGTTGTTAATCAGTCATTTCAAAAAAATGATGCAACTCCATGTTTAACTTCTGCCCTTTCATTGTTCTCAGTGTCTTGATGCTACAACACTGGCCCAGAAAAACAAAAAACATGAGGAGTCTCTGCAGAAGGACACTTATAAAGATTTGATCCACCTTGAAAGAAATATAAAATAACACAGCTATTTGAAATTATTGAGAGTGTCCACTTAAATCACTGCTCTTTGGCTAGCAAAAGAGAAGGAAAAAAGTAGTAAACCTAGGCCATGTGAACATGAACATTCAAACAAACAGGATAAGCACTCCCCAGACAACATGCTGGGCCTGATCTCGCCTCTACCCTTCTCCCTGCAACTCTCATCACCTCACGCTCCAGAAAGCCAACCTCTATGCCTCTAAAGCTCCTCTGGGACCCTCTGTGCCAATCTGCTTTCCCTGTCATCTCCAGCTCCACAGGGCAAGTCCAGCTGCAGTGTTGTTGTAGGAGGGGGGCAAGACTGTCTGACTACCGGCGAAGGTATGGCACTAAAGAGGCAATTAAAATAACTACTCACATCTTGTGCAAATATTCTCTCCCTCACTCTCTGATACTCCTCTTCTCTCTCTTCAATTGATTTACTTCGTCTGTCATCTCTAAATGGAAGAATTCTGTTTTGCTGAGCAGAAAGAAAACCAGGAGGGTTATATAAGTTGAGCTGTTAGAAACTGCCATTAAGTAACTGTCAGCTGAGAATAATAAATGTTCACTTAAACAAATGAAGCACGAAAACGATAGCTGTCGTTCCTGCACAAAGCACCCTGCGAGACTCGAGGATTTCCAGTTAGTTACTGCACATGGGTTCACAGAGCAGGTGGCCAAAAAGAGGCTTTCTGCACAGCTTTTATGGACCCTCCTTCCTAAAACTGGGTGGTCTCACCCCAGGTCTAAGTGCTATTGTTCTCAACTGCTAACATTTCTCCCTTCTCCTACCAGCTTCGAGGAGCAGGAGGGCAGGCAGTGGTGGGCTACCTAAGAAATCAAGGAAGAAAGGGGATAACTAGGCTGCAAGAGCTAAACTGTAAACCCTAGAAGAAACCCACAAAGTCTATGTGTGCAAGGAGAAGTCCCAGATATTCGGCACAACAGTTTTAACCATTTTCACACCATATGGAACCCCCTCTACTGAAGTTCTGCTGGGAAAAGAAGGGCCATTTTTGCCTCTTAGTAAACCACAGCGTGGGAAATGGCTGTGCCATGGGAAGGAGGAAAGGAGAAGACAACCCCCATCAGGAAATGCTTCATTAGCAAGTGGGTTTCAAGGACCGCTCCTTCTCCCCCTGCACCTCAGCACCAGGTGAGATAGGTCAATGCTGCTTTCCTTTGACTGATCCCCACAGTCACCACCACACCCTGAAATTGCTTGGGGGTTGTTTTCAAAGCCAACTCGGATGCAGCACAACTGGCAAGGCTGCCATGTACAGCTGAAAGTCAAGTAAAAAAGGTGTGAAAAAGAGGAAAGAAAAAAAAGAAAAAAAAGAAAAAAAGCCAGTCCTTTACTGAAAACATGGAGGGAAGGGGCAACAAGAGACTCACTGGTTGGTTCCTCCACAAATATAACCCTAGCAAAGAAAGCATATGCTGTCCTCTTACCTGTGAGAATTTTCTCATAAAAGCAAATCACATCAGAACCATTTCAGATTTTGTTTTTTTTTTTTTTGTTAATCTATTCCACATACACATCTTGCACTGGATTGAAACAGCACAACACCCGCTTTTAAAGGCAGAACAAACACACACATTTCCCTGGCGCTCCCGTACTCATCAAGCTCACCTAAGTTAAGGTAGTGTTATGGCACAGGCAACACAGAGGGGAACGTCTGCCACAGTACATGCACAAGCAAGTAAGTTACACAGACAGTAAAAGGTGGTGAGGGCACAGGAGGAGGAAGGGAAGTAAAAGATGAACCTCATTTATTTTTGCTCAAAACTTAATTAAGGATGGTTTAAAAAAAAAAAAAATCACCCGGGCCTCCCCCACACTATTTTGGGGTTTTTTTTTTTTTTTTTTTACACATTTTTTCCCCCCCCTCTCCTTTTTGGGCTACATCAGTTCATTACTAGTCCATACTGAAATCCAACTCTGAATGAGTACAGCGGAAGAAGGAAGCTACGGGGAGCGTAACAACTGCCACAGTTAGGCAAGACATCGAGGAATGCGACTGACACGGCCTTCCACGCAGCCCGGAGCCACCGGCATTCCCCCTCCCGTGGGCATGCAGCAAGTCCTGCGCCAAGCAAACCACCCATGCAAACCCACACACTGCCACAGCTGAAGCGGCCACGCTGGGGCTCGATGCCGCCCACAGTGGTACGTATGCCAAAGGAGGCGGGGAGGGGCAGGAGGGCAGGGGAGGAGGAGAGCAACAACAAAAGAACAACAATAACATCAGTCAGCCCACCTTCAAAAACAGAACAAATTTCAGCAACTCTCGAACCGAGAACCAACCTGATTGTCTTCTTTATCAATACTAGAGTTATCTCGCTTCAAGATAAATCGCTTCTGGGATTCTTCACCTTTTTCATCTTTTAAATGTTCAGAAAACCTTTGCTCTGGTCTGCCAGCAAAGTAAAACATAGCAATAAAAAAATCTTTCTTTTGGTTTTGCTTTGATCTTTATTTCTCAGTGCTCTTTGTTTTCACAGAGGCATTCAGTGCAAAAGCAGTTAACATTTGTGAGATGCTGCCTATAGCTGTCTGAGGCTGCTGTATCACTGCTAACTGTTATTGCTATAAATAGCTTTTGTTGTTGTTGTGTAGCAAGGAATGGGAATCCAAAGTCTCAGTCACTGAAATATTTAGACTCTCCTCACTGTGACTGAAGGACAGGGAAAACAAATTACCATACTGTATGTTAATTTGCTTCCTTCAGTAGCTGGGATCTCCAGCAACACTGCCGCTTAGTGAAGCCTATGCATCTTGAAAAACAAGGAAAAACTGGTAGAAATCTTAAAAAACACAAAACAAAACCAAAACCAGACACCCATGAGTTTCCTCATTCCTAGGAAGCAAAAGAGGTAAAGGCAGGGACTGATGATGTTTTGCTTAAACAAAATTTTATCTCATCACCATTATGTGAGAAAAATACTCCAGAACAATCATAGAGTATCAATTAGTTCACCAATTTAAACTCATACATTTATTCATTTATTTTAAAAGCCAAACCACACCGGTTTTTGCTCAACATTTTCAGGTTTATAAGCTGTTATGATGCTGTTCCCTGTTCTCACCTTGTGCAAAAAGCAGTATCTTTTGTCACCTCACCTTGTGCAAAAAGAGAATTTTAAGAAGCAACTTCTGTGGCCAAGTTGGTCACTGCCAATGCCTCGTAGCTGTCAATAAATAACGCTCCAGCCTGCACCACTCCCAGAGTGGTAATGTTTTAAGCCTGCAGTGTTTAAACCTGCAGCGTCTTGAGCCCAACCACATCAACACGGTGACCAACGGCCTCAAGAACTGAGCTCACATTCATATGCTGCTATCACCCGGCTGAGGGTGATAATTAATGCACAAACTGTGTTTTAAAGGCAGTAACACACCGTGAGATTTCTGCCAGGGAACACAAGTGCTCAGTGCTGAAAGAGCTGCCAACAGCAGTGGTGGCAGGAGATGCTCATGTCTAGATACCTACACAAACAAGACACGAAGCTTCCACTGACATCAATGGAAGCAATGGTGTAGAAATCAAAAGGCAGAATTTAAAGAAGTCAGTGCTTTTGCAAATAAAACTCCTCTTAAAACTTAAAAAAAACCTCTCAGCTTCATCTTATTTCACAACAGAAAATTAGACCAGATGCATAAATCAGCAACCATTTTTTTGTTATAGCATTATGGATTTCAAATCAAAATATAGCACATATTCACACCATAATTGCAGTCCATAAAAATTTGTTGTCAGATATACAGAAAACAATTGTCATAAACTGCAAGAAATTCAATAGTAAGGCACACCAGCTATCCTGCCTCTCTTTTTGTATGAATTTTGAGGACTTCCACTTCCGCTCACAATTTGCACGTTTGTGACAAAGCAACAAAACACACTGTCCTGATTTCCATAGATTTTGACAATTCAAGAAATCTCTGTCCGCCACCCACAGCTATAGGGCCCAAGTCACTAGATTCTCTGGATGCCCTACCAGCCTTCTTCAGAGAAAGCCCAGAGGACCATGGCTCTCTGCACAGTAGTTTCATAATCTAATGGGTCATTCATTATGTTTCCTCATAAACAGAAAGGCTACAAAGCCCCATTAATGGATTGCTAGGTGGGTTGCTCTCCCCTTGCTCCCATTAATGAGCACTATGCCTGCGCAGCCAGAAATGAAGATTCATTCACTCAAATACTGTGCTTTGACAGGACTATCTGAGAAGTGTTATTTTTCTCTTTTACATCCTAAAGCACAAAGAAAATTTCTGCAGTTGTACCATCAGTGTAAAATTTAGAGCTGTAAACTATCTGTTGAGCATCTACTGAACTATATACAAAGGAAAATAAATTAATTCGGTTTTAAAATTCAGGGGGGAAAAAAGTAATTAGAGAGAAAAAAATTATAGAGAAAAAAGGTTGAAAAAAACATTTGAAAAAACATCTCCTCCAATTACTAACTTATTTAAATAATAATAGGATTTTTATACTTCATAGCATTATTTTAAATTTTAAATCCCATTTTCCCTTCATTTACTATTTATAAAATGTTTCTATTTTTTATAAAAGAAAAGGAAAAGTATAAGATCAAGCCACAAGTCAAAATTAATGATTCAGTATGTGCCTGTTAATAAAATTAATCTGCCAGCCCAGTAGGTGATCAGTCTCCAGTTGTGAAAAGAAATTTGCTTGGGCAGAGAGACTCTGCAACGTGCAGAGCACCCAGGCTACCTTCAGCACCACGAGAAGGTTCACCCCTCTCAGTCATCTCTGCAGCTCTGGGCCAACTGCTGCCAGCAAGGTCACAAAGAGCACGACCAGCTCAGATCATAGGGATGCAAAGCCTGAGGGAAGACTGTCAAGTGAGATTTAGGATACCACAGCAACAAGTATCTTCAGGCACACCAACCAGCAGGCCTCCCTCAAACACTGAAAATCATTAGTTGAAAGAAATGTATGCTAGTTATTTTAAAGAGGATTTTCACACGTGCTTGTGTTTTTCTCTTTAATACTGTCCACTGCATTTTTTTTTTTAACATCTATTGCAAAAATAAATTATTAGTAGGATACAGATAACAATGTTTAAAACCAGTAAGTGACACCAAATGTTCTGAATCACTTGGGTAGAGAACAGGTTGACTCTGAAAAGGTTTGGGTCTGTTCCACTAATGGAAGCCAGTGTAAACTCCACATTCCCAGCTTTAAAGTTCCCTGTAACCGTATAATGCATTTGCTGTAAGGAAGCAGAGACATTGTGGTTATTCTGGGCAACTCTGTTCATTAGTTTATGAATTTTCAGGTGAATCAACTGCATAAAAAAGAAGAAAATAATGCACAATTTTGTGTAAGATGCAGTTTAGTGTCAATATACTAACACAGTATACTGTTACAGTAATACAGCAGATACAGTGAGTTAATCTCATGTGAGTCCTAAATTAATAACAATCACATTTACTCTTCTGAGCTTTTTTAACTGCCACCAGTAGTCAGCACAACATATCAGATTGTGTTCATGCATGTAAGGGAGTGAATTTATCAAGACTATTTTTAGTATGGCATGAATTAAGGTCTTACTGAAGTCAAACCAAGGTTTATAATTATTATTATTATTACTAAAAGCCCTTTAAAAAACCCCAGGAACTTCTTCACTATTACCACACAGGATACCTAAATTATGTCTTCAAATTCTAAAAAAAAATTAGTGTAATTTTAAAAATGGGACTTGCACAGCCTTTTTGAAGAGACATTGAGAACTTCTGAAGGCCTTATCACTAATTCAAGTACTTTTCACTATTTAGGGATCTTCAAAAAAAAAAATTAGAAATCACAAACAAAACAACCTACAATACCTGTAATATATTTTGAGGGTTGACCCTGGGTGACAGTATACCCCTCTACTTGGTAAGAGCCACGTGCAAGGAAAAAGATAAGCAAATATTTGCCTACAAACAGTGCCGTCTACCTTTAAGACAGGATTTCATTTAGCCCATTCAGTATTTCATTTACCCTCCATGAAATAAGTGCATCACTTGAGGATCTCAAAGCCTACTGCTCCAGAAAAAGAAGTTTAAGGAGGAAATACCTTTTAAGTCAAAAGGATTTTTGTAATTTGGGGACTCTACTGAGAAAACCAAAAAGTATGACCCAGTTATACCTTAAAGGCTCAGAAACCAACACAAAGGGAGGGGGAAAGCACATAGGCTAAAAAGATGTAAAGTCTGTTTTTTTTCTTTGTTTTGGTTTTATCTAATATAACCCTTTGATCATCCAAATTCTTATTGCTTGACTGTATGGGTAGAAGCAAAACATCTGTGCCCTGAAAACGCAACTTCACAAAACCACAATTGCATATGAACTCATTTCATATTTCCTAACAGTTGTCAGGCAGCTCAGTCAGTCACCTTTCTGGTAACGTGGTTCTGAGCAAACCACAGAGCACATTTCTTCCTTCCCTGTAAAACTTTTGATCAGGCACTACAAATGTTTAACAGAGACTGGACTTGAGAGTAAGTCAGTGCATCCTTAGGCAGCTGTGCAGTCCCCTTCTCACTCTCAGATCTGCCAGAAAGCACAGGCTGGTTGTGCAGCCAAGACAGCCTCTCCTCTCCATCCTGTCCAGAAAGGTAGCACCACGATATTCAGGTAGGTGCCAGCAGGATACCTCCAGGTAGCCAACTTCAGTAGGTGTCCTGCAGCACCCAAACATTTCACCAATAAAAGCTTCGCAAAACTCTCTGAGCATGTGTGAACCTCTGAAAAGTCTGCTTCCATCACTTTAAACAGTTTCCTAATCTTTTTTGTTCCCCACAGTAAAAAGAGATCACTTTTTGTCAAGTGATCAGTTTAACCAAAGGCCGGACACGATATGTAACAGGCATCATTAACCCTATTATCCAGTGTTTTTTCCTGGCTCAGGAACACTTCTACATACTTCTGTGCAATATCAGGTCCAGACTTGGGGAGATTCCCAGGTAAAATCTCAGGGCAATACTGTGTCCCCATTTTTAGTGTCTGTTCTCCTTCCCAGTCAGTCAATGATCATTTCAACTCTTTCAGCCTCATTTGTGCTGGCGGAACACTGTAATGGTTACTTCAAGATATGGGTGAAGTTTCTTGTTTCTGTGCTTGGAATGATTTCATTGTGAGGGTGACCAAACGTTGGCACAGGTTGCCCAGACAGGTAGTGGAGTTTTCATCCTAGGGCTGGTCCTGGACATGGTCTTGGGTAACTGGATCCAGGTGGTGCTGCTTGAGCAGGACTTGGACAAGATGACTTCCAGAATCCTTCCGTCCTTAACCATGCCGTCATTTTGTGAAACACTGAGTCAGTTATACAGTAACAAATCCATAGCGGAACAAACCTCCATCAGAACCTTTTAGATGGTTTTTGTGTCTATTCTTTCTTTTATAAGTTGGCCATTTTCCTTTCTGATGTTAGAGTTCCTTAAAATCTGTCTGCAGTCCTTACTAAAGCAAGGCCCCAAAGGCACTTTTCTAGACTCATTCCTTACAATGAAGTTTGTATTTTGGAAATGGTAAAGCTGGAGTAAGCAGCAAAATATTTCTGTGTTTCAGGAAGGGGAAAAAAAAAAAAAAAGAAGTTTTTTGAGAGATGATTTTTTTCTTCTATCATTATGGTGATTTTAATGTGAGCTACCTCCATTCACTTCAGTTGAGTTCCTCTCAATTTATCTCTGGATGACAGAAAACAGAGTTCATCCCTCAGGCATATTTTTTACATGGTCTCTTTAAGAAGAATTCCCCATTACATGCTCATTTAATGCTTTTGATTCTGAGTCAACTTGTGTAAGTGGTAATGAAAAAACCCCAAGCCTTAACTACCTTAACCAGGTATTCACTATTTAATCAAATTACAGATTTTAAAAACATATTGCAGAATGGTAATAGCTATTATGATACACAGACTAAGGAAGGAACAGGACATTTCCTTGAGTCTGCCAAGCAAACTAATGCAGTTTCATAGACCTCTATTTGCACAGGAGATAAGAAATGAAATACTAGGGGGAAAAAAACCTTCACTCATTTAAAGTAAGTTAATTAGCTCTGAAATAACTGTCTAAGTTTCAGGAAGCACAGACTCTATACCAAAAGGACAAATGGAAAGAGACAAGCATGAGCTTTGAATGTTACAATTCTGAAGACTTAGTCATTGCATTAGCAGAGCACACAAACAGTCTGGTATTGTCAGGGCTGACTTTATACAGCACATAAATCCTTATTATGAGGCATATGTTTCTGACAGCCCCACAGCACACAGACTGTTGCAAGATGCCTTTCAAAAGAAGCAACAGCCTCACCATGTGTGGAAAAGATGGGTTTGCCATTACAGTGCCTGATGCAGTTAAAAAATCTAGCAAGCACTTAGTGTATGTCATCTGCAAAAGCCTCACAGGTAACAGCCAAGCAGCTGTCTGACAGAACCCCACACAAGAATGCAAGTTCAAAAGGGGAGATCACTGGGGTGGGCAGGAGCCCAAAAAATTGAACTTTGCATTTGCAACGCAATCTTATTTAATGCATATTACATGGGACAGCATGTTAATATTCCTCTCCTGAATGAATGGCAACCAGAAGCAAAAAATAGGTAGGGTAATGGGGCTAGGAATGGGAAAAACACCACCCGGGGTACTCTCAGAATCATCATCTGGCAAACGAAATGAATAACTGACAAAGAGGATCTTACCCAAGGATGCCATGAGGAGAGCAAAGGAGTAGCAAGACCTGGAGAGAACCACTGCTGCTAACAGGATTCAGAGAAGTTGCGGAGATTTGGAGCACTCTTAAGCAGGTGCTCTCATGGTTTAACAGTGTTCTCTTGTTATTTACACTTGTCTTTAATAAAACTGATTGCTCAGTCCAACATCACGTTGGCCTCTATTTCGAAGGCATGCTGTGACACAGTACGGTGGCCTTTCCTGCTGTGCTAGTTTGTGAGTATCTACTATATCTGCCTGCTGTGTGTTTTTTTGGGTTTAGGCTGAAGGCTCTCCTAGGGTTCTGCATTAGTACTCTAGTAAAACTATGTAAGCACTACTGTCTCTTTGCTTTACACCTTGAGGGGCAAAACTCTGTTATCTGCAGTACAAATGCCTGTTTTGATCATGGAGGCACAGGAACACATTATGAGAGTTAGAGAATTTACAGAACTTGGAAGCAAATATCATCACTGTCAAAAGGTTCATCACCCAGCTTAATGAAAAAGGCAGAATTCCAGCCCTACAGTTTAAATTAGTGGATTAAATTCTATCAGAACAACATTTTTCAAGAATGAGGGCCCAAAATTACACCCTTCAAACAGGTTTCATGTATTTAGGGGCTGATGGATGCTAAAACATGATTTCAAAAAGCCAGAATGGAAATTTAAATATAGATAATTGTTAAAGTACAGTGCAGTTATATTATCACAACTTAAAACCACTCAAGATGGCATTGCAAGCATTTGAAGGTAAATGCCTCATTAACAGATTGCTGCTTTTATCATATGAGTCACTAAGAACTTGTTATGATGGTAAAAGCACATTAAAAGCTATAAAAAAAATCAATCCTGTACGAGACAGTTCTTCAAGGTGCTGCCTTCTCTGTAGCACAGGGGGAAAAATCTGCAAAAACCAAATGCTGCATTTTCCCTGGTATAAGACCTTATATTCTTTATTATTTTTTTCAGAACAGCAGCTGGCCTCTAAACATGTTCATCAATTATTAAACAGGGATGTGGAAAGACCCAAATTATTTTCACAGGCTTTCTTCCCCTTTAATTGAGGTTGCAAATAATTCTGGCAGGACTGAAAGAAAGAGGCAGGAATGCTTCATGGAAGCATTTTTCCTTCAGTGATTATGAGGTTTTATTACGTCACCTTTGCCCATCCATCGAGATGCTGCAGGAATCTTTTTCATGCCAAATTATGCTGTGTGTAGACCAAGCAGAGGGCCAGATACTGAGAGATTTCAAAGATACAGTATTTAAAAACCCCGATCTAATGTTGAGGTATCATTGCACAACTCATGACCCTCACAAAGTCTCCTAAAACTTATTTCCAGAAAATCATCCTGTTTTAAGATACAGATGCAAAAATAGTACCTCTTGGCTCCCTGAGCATCTGCTTGAGTACAAACCTCAATACTTTGCCCAGTATTCTTGGGCCAGAACACAACCTTTGAACACAGGGGAGAAGCCTGCAGGCCAAGGGCACACACAAATACCAGCTCTTCTGATAGACACAGCAGAAGCACGATGTCCTCTCTCATGCAGGGACTGTTTTAGGAGCTTCAAAATGCTCTGCTGTCCTCCTGGGATCAAACTAAGATAATTTCTTCACTGAGGGACCTGCTTCTGCTGCTCTCTCCCCAACTGGATTTAATTCTTGATATTCAGGGTGTCTATTGAGACTGAACATCTTGCACAGTGCCAATTTATTTCCAGCTAATAGAGGTTCAAAAGTGGAAGCATAGTTTATTATGGAATTCATTAATATCTGATTTTAAGAATGTGGCATATTCTGTAAGTGGCTGAGAATTACAGTGTTGCATAACTGCTGTGATCTATTTAAAATTACACTTTTCTATTTCAGAAGTTCAAAAATTAACAAGGAAGAGAGAGAGAAAAAGGAAGCAAATTCAAGATTTGAAGACTACTGAAGATTTGAAGATGATTCACCAAAAACCAGCAGGCTAACAAAGAAACTATCGGTCCTCTTTAAAAGCCTCACACACATTAATACCATAACAAATTCTTGTTCTGACTTCTGCTTCATGCCACGAACATTTCTGCTATTTCTAGCAGGAGGACTCATGGATCAGAAGTCATACTCTGAACAATCACTGGCCCATAGAACAGGGCCTGTTTTTAATAAACTGTCAGAGGCAGCCTCACAAGGCTACCCTGGAAGCAGCAAGCTGAAACAATGGACAAAGGTTTCTCGAAACTCGTAATACTTTTTACATTTCTAAGAGTCCTATTTCCTGTGTTAAAAATGAGGCAGGCTACAGAAGAGCTAAAGGCAATTATATAACTAATCTGAGCCACCTCTAAAATTTACTTGCTCAAATACCAGCACCTTATTTCTGAAATGCTCAGATATAAACACATTACTTCACCTACTACTGATGCACTGTTACCTCTGAGGAAAGCACAGGGGCCATCTCAGATTTCCAGATCTCTCTCCAGAGATTTGAGAGTATAAGTGACCAAACAGCCTCTTGATTAATGAGCACTTTCTTACTACAGCTTAAACGAGCACAAGGATTAATTACTTATGCAAGAAAGAGCTTCCTTCAACCAAATTACCTCCTTGCTATTCCACAGCACTTTCTTCCTGGGCAACCTTCCATCTACCCACACAGAGCAGGTGACAGCAACCTTCTAGGTTTAATAAAACTTATACTATTAAGTGGTGTGATTAAAAAGATTTAAAAGAAAAAAAATATAAGAAGAAATACCATAGATAGATTTGGATTTACACTTTACTAGTATTTCACCACAGTAGAGAACAGCTGTAAAAAGCACATGTCCACCTTCATTATAAACAATTTAGTTTTAATAAATCACATTAGATGAAAATTTAATATGGGAGCTATTAGAACTGGTTCATTAACCCTAACGTCTCATTTATAGAATAAGTAATTTCTGTGGGTCCAGTATACAGCTTACACTGAAGTAAGAATGAAGCCAGTATTTAGAGATACTTCAAGTGTACTAAGTATTTATGTTCTTTCATCTGTATCTTTCATGTAAAAGAGGTGTATGACTAAAATGACAAAATGCTTGCTGAAAATAAAAGGCTGTCCTAATTCAACTATCATTGACAAAATAAACATTAAGTTTTTTTCTAATCACGTTCCTAATTTAATCCCAGACTGAAATAAACAGATTATTTTTGTATGAAAAAAACCTAAAATCTATGAAAACCAATGTAATCTGTTACTTAAATGCTACATATGTTACAATGTAGCTACATAACCTCATAGTTTTTATTATACATCATTCCTTTATTTATGTTCTTACTGAATTATTAGTCACATAACATATTAGTTCATCTTAAACAAAACGTCTCAGCCAATTACAGTGTTATTTCTCAGTTACACAGTTTCTTCATTTTAATTGCCTATATTTACTATTATTTTTTAATAATAAATTAAAAAGGCACCCTTTTATTTCTCTACACATTTGTAGCAGACAATGTTGTAATACCGACTGAGAAACAGCAATTGTAAACCAGAGGGGACATCTGGATATCTCCAGTTTATTTCTTAGTAGCCAAGGAGCAACTGTTCTGTAGCGAAGATGGAAAAGAGGTAACTACAAACAGGAAACAGAGGTCCTCTGACTCCATAATCCCTTGAAGACAAAAATATAATGCCAGATTCCAATGAAAATAATAAAACCAGAAATAAGGGTGTTCACGTACATTTTCATGCATCATGTGGCTCATAAAAGCAATTCTGCTCTCATGAGATCATTGCTGTCTGTACATATATGATAATTAAGAATAGCATAAGGTGCTTAAACAGATGAAATAACACCATGCAGCAAACCATTTGCAAGACAACTATTCTGGTTTACAACAGGGAGGGTAACAAAACTGTTCTTCAAATGCTCTGGCAAACATCAAATTGCTTTGACTGAGATTTTACAAAAAAGGTACACATTTTTCACTACTCCCGTATTGCTAAAATGTCCCATCTTTCCCATCACCAAACAACGGCTTAAAGAAATTAAAGTCATTTACACTGAATACCTTATTCAGTCAAAAGGGAAGGCGTAGTTTTCTGCATGCTCCAAAGGCTGTAACACTTGATATCTCAAGGAAGTCTTCTTGGCACATCAGCCTAGGGTAAAAAAAATCCTAGAAACTATTCTTCACTGAAATTGCCATGTTCAGTGAATGCCATTTTACTGACATGCCTGTAGGATGCTGTACAAAAGTTCAGACTCTGCAGATGGTGAAGTTGTCACAGCGCACCTCTACTAGTATAGATGTTATCTACAGCAAGATCACTCAGTGAATACACAATAGAAACCCAACAAGAACTTTTCTTCTTTGCTTTCGACTCAAGCCACTCTTCCACAGAGGAGGCAGAAAAACACAGATTGTATGCCAAACTACAAAAGCCTTGCAGGTTACTGAGAGTACAACTTGAACATTATGTCTCCTTCTGCTGATACAGTTCATTTCTAGATACAAGGAGCCCCTGTAATGCACATAACAGCTTAATATTGCCTCAAGTTTTTGAAGCATCTCAAAGGCACCAAACCACCTTCCAACTGAGCCAGCATAATATTAACAGAGTAGGAAAAAACCCATGCATCACAAGGATCATAACTCACAATGCTCTTGAAAAATAAAACAGTCAGAACCGAGAATGTGAGAATTGGTATGAAGTTCATAATAGCTATGTTACACCCTCAGAATGTATGAAAATGTCTAAACACAGCATTATATATCATCAGCATCCTACCTTCTCGGTTCTGATGAGCCCTGCCACTCACATTTACATAAAAAAAGTACATGAATGCATGTGTGGGCTGTGGTACAGACATGCTTGTCACATGGCTGATGATCTCAACCAAATGAAAACCTTCTCAATTTGCCAAGCACACCAAACATGTTTCCCCTACGTTTCTCCACCTAGCTACAGATAATCAAATCAATGAATCTGATTTAACTGATACATCTAACAATATGAACGATTCTGCAAAAAAACTGAAGTACTTCCAGTTATTTGATAGGAATTATTAGGAATATGCAGAACAGAAGGTGGCACGTACACATTTTTTGGCTCCAAAAAGGGATGCCCTGTCTAACATATTGCCTCAATTCCAAACTTCTCTTTATATCATATTTCACGGTCTTAAGTTCCCCATACATTTCTATGTCTCTTTAGAAAGATGACAGGCAAACACAGATGAGAGACAAATATACATTAGAACGATGACACAAGAGCAGTTTCATACTGAGTAAGGCAGACTTCCCATTTTAAGTAGTATTTGAGTTCTTTGACTATAAGAACAAAATAACAACAACAAAATCCTCTTTCATTTTTTAATCAATTTTTCTAATTTATACTGCTGATAATAAGATTTCAAAAATTGAACGGTTTAGTTAGGCAGGATGTTGTAAGACATGAGATCATGAATTTTTTTTTTTTTTGTAGTTGTTCTCTTTTTTTACCTACTTCAAATTTCAAAAATCATATGAAAAGAAAATTTGTTTTTAAAATCCACTATTCTGTAATGGGAGCTAGAGTACAGAGACTTAACTTTATTAAGGTCAACAAACACTTAGGTAGTTGAGGTCCTCACCGTCTTTTAAAATTTCATTTCTTAAAAAAAAAGCTTTGAAAACAGCATGACTCGCTCACATTCCAATAAAATCAAAGAAAAAAAAAGGCATCTTAGATTAAGCTCTTCATTATAAATACTCTTCAGTCTGAAAAATTGCCATTATTATCTGACTGTATTTTTTAAGAGAGACTTCACTGACAGTTCATGAAAGCTGCAGGATCACACTCCCAAAGATTCAAATCCTAACGAATTTTTTAGCATCTCTTTTCCCCTCTATGTAAAGCAGCATGGATGAACAGAGAAGTCGCAGCCCTCCTTCCAGAAGGGCTACAAATTCTTCAATAACACTTTCTCATATCCCGAACCTCTGCAAAATAGGTACTTTACAGGCATAGATACACAAAAGCGGATACGCATTGCCCTAAGACAGCCAATTGATGAAAGCACGGAAATGCCCCGATCTGCTCCATTCATACGCTCACCCCCTGATGGACACACACTAGTCCTTTCCGAGGCACCCATAAGGGAACACTGATACCTGAGTTTTCCAACCATTTCAAAACCATTTTGACACTTGAACCTCCAAGCACCTGTAGGCAGCGAGCACAGGAGGTCTGTGCTGAACAGGATAAACGCACCTCACCGCCTGGAGCCAGGGAAGAACTCATCGCCTACAAGCGGGAGCACAGATGTGACACAAACTCTCACTCGGCCAAAGACATAACCACAAGGTGCTTATTCAAGCCCACAGGGCGACACTGCAGAGTCATATGCTCTTCTCAAACAAGCACACGTACACAGAAGTCACAGCCAGTGCAGAATTTATGAATTCTTGAGTATGCAAGAATATTCTTCTCTCTCCACAGTAGTAGCTAAAGTAGTTTGGAAACCACATGCCACAAAGAGATAATTTATTGCCAAAATGCAAATCTTCAGAACATCTGTCTGTGACGCCTCTCCATAAATTCACATAAAGCTATCAAGGCTCAGGCTTACAGCACAGCATAACCACATTGAACAGCATTTCAGACGCTCTTCAGATTCTCCGGTATTCTGGATACTGTCCAAGTAGTAATTAATAGAGTCAACACATTCCCAGTATTTGGTGTTGATTTGAAACTGCACAAAACTGTCTCCTCTGAGAGCAGAGAAATGCAGAACATATGAAATCGCATTGGACGCTTTCAGATGTGGAACTTACACAATATTTGCTGCGGATAATAAAATCTCATCAGCCCTTATTCATGCTAGATAATAACAAACTATTTTCTGTCAGAGCCAGGGACATTTTAAAAAAAAACATGCCATCTCCTCCAGTTATGAAAAGAAACAGCCACTTCACAAAAGCTTTATTTTATGGTAATATCAAAATAATGTAAATAACACACTGGAAGCACCACAAGGCAATATGAGCTTCGTATAATCCAGTTACCTACCACCAAATCACTGAAGAGGGAAGAAAGCTGCAGCTTGCATGGTGCTTACAAAACAGCTGTACTTAGAGAGGGGCAAAGCTCTGCGTTTATTTCTGGAATATCTAGACAGGAATGGTGTCAGCACCAATTTTTAATGGCCTCACCTCCAGTTTGCAAGACCACAGCTGAAAGGGCCATTCGATCTGTTATATCCCTACAACATCCTGCCTGCTGGGCTTCAAAGGATGGCAGTTCATACTTAGCAAATAGCTTTGCTCGCTCACTGCCACCATGCATGAAGCCACGGCTTCATCAGAGGACTCAGATAAAGCTCTGACTGTTGAAGGAGGCTTCAGGGGCCTCTCCAGAAGCACCATGTAACCATTTCCAACAGTGCTTCCAGTGCTACCCATCTGTGAGATGAAAACCGCACAACAGAGCAAGGCATTTATAGATATTAATGTGTTAGTATTACTCTATTATCAAATCAACCAGGAGAAGGTAATGCTGTGAGGAAAGATCTGTAGCAGTTGGTGCACTACAACAGTGACACAGATGTAAAAGGAAAAGGGAGGACTATAAAACAGACAGGAATGCTTAAAGAGCATTCAAATATGATTGATTGTGTATTGTTTAAGAGGGGACTCATTTTCAGCTCAAAACTGAACACCAGATTGCTGCATACCCAGCTTTTTCTTATTCATAACCAAAGACAGCTCTTGCAGGGGGCAGGTATTATCAGACCCTGACGCTAAGCCTTTGCAGCCTGAATGTTTTATCGAGCTACGGTAATTCTCTTGACTTCTGAAAATCAAACTGTTACTGCACACTTTACTCAAACCTTTAAAAACATTAATGCCCAAGTGCTGTTTCACGGATATCCACGTATCTCAGGGGCAGTCCAGGAAAACTATCTGAAATAAATTGCCCATTATCCTAAATTTACTACGTTCACATGGAAGACTTTTAGGGCTCCGTGGAAATAGCAAATACCAATGTGTATTGATCTAGCAAAATCAGGTAGTCACAGAATCACAGAATAAGCTGAGTTGGAAGGGACTCATGAGGATCACTGAGTCCAACTCCCAGCCCTGCACAGCACCATTCCCAAGTCCTTCCACCCTTCTACAGGAGAAGCTAATAACATTAAAAAAAATGCTCTCTGCAACTGGTTATAAATAAATCACCTAGCTACTGGACATATAAATGAAATAAATGTTTGTATTTCTCCTACTAATTGAATGCAGGAAGTACACAATTTTAAAACAGGGCTTTCCTGTTCCAATACCAGATACCAAAACTTCATTACCCAGTTGTAATTACTTCCTCTTCATTACGTAGTTTATAGGTAGAGAGGGAGAGGAAGGCTATGTTTAATACACATATGGCACTTGGCAGAAAAAGTGATGGTGATTAGGCATGGACACATTACTGCAGCTCATATCGAGTTTTGGTTAGCTTTATACAGGTTCATGAAGGAGCACAGAACTCATGCCAGCCCAGGTTTAACCTGCCAGGAATTTTGCAATGCATTTGAACCATCAGAAGGAATTTGTATTTCACAGAAACACTGTAGTCAAACAGTGAGATATGAAGGGAAAATAAAGTGGAACGAAAATGGGAGGAGAAGAAAAGGGAATGAATGGTGGCAGGTGGTGGAGAGGAACCAAATCCTATATAATCAGGCTGGGCAGAAAATGACTCTTGAAGCAGGCAGAGCCAGAACAAGGAAAGAGGCAATCTTCCAAATATGTTTGGGTTATTTAGGATGTAGCTGTATGGTATCAGGTGGCTTGCAAAGCAACGAGCTCACTTCTGTAGCAACGTGGTGGCACTAAGGAATCAGGAAAAGTAACGTTCCAAGATACCATGCTTTCTTGCAAGAGACCAATTAGGTTGATTTCTCCTTATGTATCTTTATGACCTTAGATAACCTCACCATGAGAGCCCTGTCCTCCCCTCCCTAACTAGAAAACAATAAACAGCACTCACTCCTGCTACAAAAACAAATAAGACATATATATATAAAATTACACCACGCAGTCATGGTACAAACCAGCTCTTGTCTTGAGAAAGGGAACAAGGAAAAACACAACGGTGTTGTTACTTACATTCTTGTATTGCTGGTCTTGTTGATAATTACAGATTTTCCAGTCTGATCCACATTGTGATCCATTCCAAAATAAGCTGCCACTCTATGCACTAGCATCCTCTGATACGATGACATCTGAGGGAACTTTTTATAGTGATTACTAGAAACAAAGGAAACAAATAGCATTGATAATTACATTTCCCTCTAAGCTATAAACAAATTAAAACAGCAATACATTTGATAATTCAGTGGACAGAAATCTCACTGAAAACTTCCTTGTTATGCATTTACATATAAATGTTTGCTACAGAAAGGCTGAAAGAAAAAGAAAAAAAGGAATTAATTTTAGAATTTCTAATTAGCACATTTCCATCTGCAACATTGGGACAAACAAAGCTCATGGCTTCACAGTACCTAGTCAGTATTCTGTGTGTTGGGAAGAACTCGTCCCCCAATCCCCCACACACACTCATGCTCCCTGCACAACCAATCCTACAGATTTGCTGAGACACTGGCAACAGCTTTCTGCCTTTCTCCCAAAGTTCAGATGCAGGGCAACTCTGGAAAGATCTAGTTCGGCAAACACTCCTTTTTTCTTCTATTACTGACAAAATGCTTATTTCTTGTCAGCATAATTTTTCCTCTGCTGCTATTCTGACGCTCTGTTTTTAAAGCTGCAGGAATACTTTATTATAAAGACCACATATTAGCAAGAATCCCTCCACCTAAGTTCAGTTTTATTTTCCAATGCATTAGAATAACATAGCACAAAGGAAAAGCCAGGAGATAACATATTTGATTATCCTCTACACTAAAAGCTTTAATCATATATTTGGATCTAAATGAGCGGAGCCAGTGCAATTACAACACAATGAAAAGCAAAAGGTTTTCATTTACATCTACTTTATTTTAAGCAGTCCCACCACGTGGCAGGAAACAGCAGCCTGCTCTTGCAGCGTGCCAGTAACAGCCCTCAGAGGCACTGTGGTCCATATGAGCGTATCCCTCACACAACTCACACTGCAACACATGCACGTGACTTCATAAAGCAAGCGTGGAACTCAACTTACTTGTTGTCACTAATAAAATCAATAATTTCCTGTTCCATTTTCAAGAGTATCATTCTGTCCCTGTCAAAAAAAAAAAATGCAAGGATTTGTACCATCAACTATGAATAGATATTTTAGAGAAAAATATTCATATATCAGTGTTTGTAAGGGTATTTTGCAAGCGTTGTCCGTCATCTTGATTAAAAATGAAACATGCTTTTTTTTACCCCGGATCATCTGCAAAAGACTACAGCCTGCTTTTCTGCACCTTCACTGACATACAGATTCCACTCTTCCATGAGCTCAACTACGGTCTGAAAGCGCTTCCAGCCACAACAGGCTGCAATCAACGTGTTGCATAGAAAGCCTCTCACTGCTATGGATAGCTTTGGTCTTTTTTCACCCTTTTTTGATGGAAAATGAGATTTCCAGCTAAGCTAGATCTTTCACAAGAAGAGCTGTTACCCATAGAAATTTTCAACATTTTTCCTGAGACACATCTTCCACACGGCATTGGACTGCTGCAAGAAAGCTGGACACATCTAATCTAGTTAGGGAGCACAATGAGAACACCACCTTTGAACTATGGCTCCCAGGAGGTAATAGCCACAGCTATTTCTCAGGCAAAATGCTCTGGTTTTGACTGGAAGGTCTCAAACGCTCCTTTTTCCCCTCCTCCCTTGTCAGAAACATTCAAAAGTTCCCCCAGCATATTTCCACACATTGCTAAGCTTGACAGAGTCCCATCATTCACAGTTCTTTTGAACTTTCTCATTTTGCACAGATAAAGCAATTGAAGGACCTTCCATCATCTATACAAGGGGCTATGCAATCTGTTAGGTACGCAGTTATTCCCAGTTCTCCTGGGAATAATTGCAGAATTCCATGGTACCTATTTAACACAACCAACTGAAATGAACATTGAAAATCACAGTGTATAAAAACGTTACAGATCTTTCCTTGGATGTCTAGAGGCAAATTTAATGATGAGATGGGCTTGTAGCTCCAAATCAAAAAACTGTGGGAATACTGAGAGCAGAATTTGGCACTGAGCACAGGATTTTAATGGTGTGCAGTATTGCTGGAAGAAAGCTACTTTATATTCCTATACAAATCTCCAACCGCAATAGTTATATTATTGCATTCACCACACAGAGCTGTATACAAGAAGGTAAGGACAAGGACCAGATGTTACTGAAAGTGAAATTAAGCAATGAGTGACTGGATGGGGGAGTAGAAGTTGATGACTTTTTATAGCATTTTTCTCAGTTAACAGCCTACCTCCTTTACATTTTCCCTCATAACCATCTCCAGAATAAATAAAACACAGTGTACTGTTATGAGAAGTTGAAGACTGCCAGCTATAATTTCAGGAATGTCACCTCTAATGCAGGAAATACCTACCTGGGGTTATTCTTTAATGTGTTAATGAGAAACTCATGCAAATCTATGCCTGTTGAGTCTGTATACTCTTGACTGCAATCTGAAAAATAAAAACAAACAGCCTCCACTAATTTATTTCATTTCAACAGTTCTGATTAACTGCTATATTATATGCTATAAATCAAAATCCATTTTCCAGCAACAATCTGAAAGCATATGCTCTGAAAGAAAATGTTCATTTGGAGTTCAGTCAAGAAAGATCCACATTCTGAAGCATCAGGTAGACATTCATGGCTCCTCTGTACCACTCCACTGAGAACACAGCACCAAAAATATACATAGACAGAAACTGCTGGTCATGTGAAAAAAAACAGGAAACCGTCAACACCGTTCAAGATCCTGCCAAGTTCTTCCTTTAAACCATTAAAAAAACATTTAAAAATGAGGAAAAAAAAGTTTTATTCATCAATTTCTCTTTGCGTCACTTAATAAATGCTGTACACTCAGCAAATGAGGAATCATGCCAGTGGGAACTCTATTTGCATTAAAAGACTGAAATCCAATGACACCTGGGAGTAGGCAGGTAATAGGGATGCGTGACAGTAGCCAGAATTAATTTTTCAGCATTATCTCCTGACTCAAATGTACTCACAGATCCTCAAGTTGGCGTGAACTGTGAGAGCTCCATTGAAGCCAAATGACAATTCACACCAGCTGCAGATCCACACCCAGGTAGGCAATGATTATTTCTGGGAGATTACATTGCAACTTTATACCATGGATTATTAAAAATATTTTAAAAAGCAATACCAAATTTAGATAAAAAATCTTTCCTGAAGAAGTCTTGGTAGGTGATGACAGGAGGTTACGATGCAGGTTAAATGTCATGGATGAATTTCCTTAAAGCATTTAAGAGAAGTATCTCCATGAGAGAGGAGCAGTAGTGAAGAGGATTACTCTCTACTGCCTACACTGCATAAGTTACATGCCAATATATTATCATTATCTGGATAAAAGCACATTAGTGTCTTATACACTATAGACACTTCTTACGCAATCACACATATATTTACATATTTATGTGTTTATACCAACACGGTTAAGCATTCAAAAGATCAATTTTACATTAAAGAAAACTAATAACATCTAATAAAATACCTCCATTTGGAAGGTTTCTTCACTTTCAAAGCCTGATGTTTGTATGAAAAACACTCTTATGCATACACATTTCAGGTTCTGAATTTTCTCAGAGTATGAAAACACTTCTACTGTGTATGTATACACAAAGAAAGAAATACATTCTCATAAAAATGTACAATCCTTTCTACAATGGTAATTACAATAATTTAAATATTTTTAAATTCACCTTTTGATAACATTCTGATCTTGCTTTTTTCACTGTTTTTATCTTTATTTTTATCCTTCTCTTTTTCTTTCTCGGAGTCATCTTTACTAGATTTATCTTCTTCTTGCAAGCTAGGAAAACTTGAAAGCTGTAGTTGGATTGATTCCTGTTGGGGAAAAAAGATAGATAAATTATGGGCCAGATTCAGTACGCTTCCCATGGCTTCCAACCTGCAGATATTGGCATTAAACTAGGTGTAGCTAGAAAAGTTGAAGCCAGATACATTTCTTTCCTATTTGAAAAATGGCATTTTTTAGCCAGGTGAATAATGACATCTTAGAGGCCAAATTCTAGTGGTAAGTAGGCATTTCTTTTCTAATATTTTGAATATTGTAAAATTTAGGCTATATCTGTTAAGGGAACTATATTATTCTTCACTTCAGTAATTCTTCCTTAGGACTTTTCAGAATAATGAAATAAATTTCATATGGCCTTTCTTAATTCTATAATTTAATACTACATATGTTCAGTGATGATCAATGGATAGATATCCGAAAAACAAAACTTTTTTCCTTTCACTAGAAGGTCTGCAAGTTGATATGCATTGTTTTGCACATGTAAGTACAGTATTAGCTAGATGGAGTTTTCTGCCTCTAATAGTAGAAGAGTGCCAGCAAATTTTATACTCCATTGTGTACCAGAGGGCTTACTAACTTATCAGGTAATTCATATTTAAAGACATATGCAGATGTGCCTTTCCCAAAAAAGGGGGGAAATGTGCTCTGTGATTTTTCAAGGATGTTGTAGTAAGTGAACTTCTCTAAGGCATCACAAATTTTACCCTCAAAAATTCAGTATTTAAGAGACTATGAGTCCCTTTGAAACATGCTTCAGCTTTAAAACGTTAATAAAAACTGAGAATTCAAGCTGGTTTGCATTTCCTAATTTTCTTTAAAGAACTTATTTTTCCCTGCTTACAACATTACTTTATACTGGCTTTGTTTTAACAAAACCCAAATTGTTTTCTTTTCAAGTTACCATGGCGTAACTTACACATTTCAAGAAATCCTAATCTGGTTGGACAAAATTGAAGGAAGCATACTTCTGTGGTTTATTCTTTTAAAGAAAAAAATAAATGCCCCAGAAAATACTACATGCTTAAACAGTGTAAAAAAAGCAAATTTTAAGAAAGCTGTCACAAAACTCCCTGGTAAAGCAGTTTTCTTTAATTGAAGAGAGTCCTGCATGTTTGATAATTTTTTGACATCATGTTAATGAAAACCTAATTCACCAATACTGGAGAAAATTGGAGTTTCTTGAATGTCAATAAGTTCCCTTCCTTCACTATTTTTCAAAGAATACTAGCACACCAAAAGATCAATAGAAAACTTTAAAGTAAGGGGTGTGTTTTTAAGCAACCATTAGGAATTCAGAAGATGCTTTCAGTAATTATTACAAATTTTCAATTTCTGAATTCTTTAAAGAACTACAATTCAGCCATCACAACACATGTAAGACAAGGTCCTAACAAAACAAGGTATCAGCATAAACATGCCACAGTAAGACAGAAATTGGTAACTTCTCAGCTTAATTATTATTGACTTTTTGTGAAGTTCAAATGTGGCACAAAAGACTAGAGATGAAAAGCATTGTAAAAGAGAAACAAAGACCTGGACCCAAAATTTAACCTGATTTACCACCCTTAATCCCTACTTCTGTTAGTTTTTGCTGACTGTTACCCAAAATCTCAGCCTACAGAGGGACAGAGTGGGAATTCCTGGTCATTTGAGGTAAGGATACACTGAGAAATGTTTCCTAACCTGCTCAGTTGTGCTCAGAGATCTAATGCTGGGCCTGCTTTCTTTCACTTCAAATGGCAGTTCAATTTCTCATTCAAACAACAAACTTTGGATCAACCATTGCCAAATGACCCCAAAGGATACCCTGATTCCCTGCACTGCCCAGAGCAGAGCAACTGCGCTGCTAGCTTTTCAACAGGAGAAAAATGTAACTGGCCACGTTGTTCCCAGGACATTAATCCTAAACTTTGCAGTGGTTCTTATAAATGCATTTATGAAAACGACAGACTTTACAGAAAAGCACATATATATGAACGTACAGTAAATACTGTTTTACATGTAACGTTAATACTGATGTATTTGCACTAGAAAAAACACACAAAAGGGCTGTAGAGTCGTGAAAGCAAGCTACTGTATATTTTCTTAGATTTTTATTGATTTTTCTCAATAATAAAATACAATGTTAATAAATACATTGATACAAGTATAGTGAACAACAAAATAGATTTTCAAATTGCAGTAATACACTTCTTGGTCTATCCTATAACATTAAAGGCAACATTTCTTTTAAGTAAGGACATAGTGAACCATTGGATAAGCACTCAAGATCAAGTAATACAGGTAAACAAGTTTTTTCCTTATACAGGAAAATGAAGGCAAGTATTCAAATATAAATACAAACATCAAGTCTGCAGTACAATCCATACTCAGTAGTTCTGGCAAGGTACCGTACATTCTCTGATAATTAATTCCCTGTGGTTTGTAAACTGTTAAGATAAAATAAAAATTAATAAAAAATAATTCCAAACCAAAAATAAGCTACTTCTCCTCTAAAGTGAACGCAAAACAATTTGGTTGGCACAAAACTTCCTGTATCCTTCAGCCAGCCCAAGGAGGAGGTCCAGCTTTCCATGGCAAAACTGAGCCACATTCATTAGCAGAAGGTCAGCAAGAGCAAAAGGGCACTTCCTATCAAATTAATCACACCAAGCCAATTGTTTCTTTAGAAAACAGATGCTGGGGTCAAGGGAGACATGTCATCTCCCATAAATATTTTAAGATGGTCAAAGAAATCTTTGCTGAGGCTGGTCAGTCAGGTAAGACCAAAGGCTGTGTGTAACAGGAACCCCTCCTCTGCCTGGTGTAAGGATAGGGATTTTGCCTCAACACCTGCCAGTCTCTCTTTAGTTTAGTACAGCTCCTGTGCAGTACATTGTAAACTACCAGCGATGCTCAATACAATCTCTTTATATTGTTCTCCTTTTCATTCTCCATTAAACAATAGAAAATACAAACAAAATTGGAACAAAAGCCACGCATTTTGAGTAATGCAAGTCAAGCAGAAAGCATCTACCTACAACAGAACAACTGATAAAATAACCTGCCCATCTACTGCATAAGCATCATTGTAGAGCAGTAGAACATGTAAATGTCCTGCTGCTAAACAACTTGGTTTTTGGTCTTTCAATAAAATTAAAAAAATAGAAAAAACCTCTCCTTACTTATGAGCTAAGAGGAGAGACAGATTTGTTTCATTTCAAGTCAATAGAGGAAACAGTGATAAAGTACACTTAAATGTCATTTTTTATTTTTGTGCTAAGCTCACAAGAAGCCACTTGCTCAAGCTCTCTCGATGGCTAATTTCGATTGCACATAAACATCTCATAAATTATAGGCAGTGTTCATCATATTTTGAGTTTTAGTTAGCTGGGGTTTTTTAAGCCTTGCTCTCACTAGGCAAGCAA
Organism: Cnemophilus loriae; assembly: GCA_013397755.1. NCBI lineage: Eukaryota > Metazoa > Chordata > Aves > Passeriformes > Corvidae > Cnemophilus > Cnemophilus loriae. The sequence continues at coordinate 685,382 of VZTF01000976.1, read as the reverse complement.
AGAAGAGTAATTGAGGCTTAACTTTTGCTTTTTGGAGTACTTTTTGAAGTTAGTCTACAAAGACTGCCACCAGTGTTATTGTCCGAGGTGAGGAGCGCAGAGGACAGAACTCTACCAGCTGCTGGCAATACAACACTACCAGTACAGATAAACTCAAATACACGCTTTTTGATATAGGATAATTTACACCAAGAGTTTAAAAAATGAATGCCACTCAGTAGGAGGCATCCTTAGCTCTACCAAGGTATTTCAGAGAGCGAAGGACCTTTGAATTTTTTGTGAAGGGGGACACTGATATGAACTGAAGTCTTAGAGGAACCACAAATCAGAGCATATTCATAACTGTATTTGGTGCAGCCTCGAAAGAGATAGCCTTAGAGAAAAGAACATATTAATATTCTTTTTGATTGTTACTATTTTTTTAAATTTTAAAATCTGAATTCTTTTGAATTCTTTTCCATTTGCTGAAATTTTCAGGGGGTCTGGAAAAAAAAGCAAACAACACCCTGTGATATAGTATAAAACTAGTATTTCAAATTAAAGTTCACGCTAAACCAGATAACTCCATAAAAATATGTTCATTGCCGGATGTAATTTTTCCCCCAAGAAAGACATTTTAAATGCCCAATTAAGTAACACAAGCATGCAACTGAAGACAGAGGTCAACCATGCAGCTAACAGCAATGATTGCAAGGGTACCTGGTTGTCATGAAGATTTTCCACTCCCGGGCGAGTGGATGACTCTTCACACACAGCAAGACTCCGCACGAGTTTTCCCTTAGCTCCTGACTGAATAAGAGAGAGAGAACGAAACAGAAAACACTACTACTGACCCCAAGTCACATAAGCTGCAAACACCAGCTGTTCCTAAATATACCAAAAAACTATTACCCTCCCAGTCTGCAAAAATGCATCTGCCTTTGACATGCATGAAAAAGGACTCCAAGCAGCAAGACAGTTGCCACACAGCGAAGGTGGTAGGTTTCTTTTTGCTTTTTATCATTTCAGCTACAGTTCACTCACTTCCATCAAAAATTGGAACAGCAAAGAACAGATAGTCTAATACTGAACGTAATTTAACATGAACTCAAAGGTTCCTTTTGTTATTTGGTTTGGGGGTTTTTTTGTTCGTTTTGGGAGTCCCTCCCCTTCTTCTAGTAGTATTATATCCAAGAAACACGGACAATAAAATGTGCATGTATTATGGATCTGCACTTGAAAAATTAAAAGAAGTTTCTTAGGGTTTTATTTGTTTCTAGAAGCTCCTTCCCACACCTGCCCCCACCAGTTTCCCAGTTAAGGAGCTAGTCAACCTCTGCTTCTCTATGTCAAGATTGTTCCACTAAAATAAAGTTCCAACAGGAACATTAATTACTAAAGTAAAAGGAGTGAACCTTTTCCTTCTCCAGTGGTGCACAGAAGCACACATGCTGTCTAACACACGGACACAGCAAGTCCAGCAGCTTAAAATTACGATGGATAAAGGGAAGCCTGACACATTATATCTGGAGGCAGTTTTCTGCCTTTGTGTAAAAGGACTATGGGGTAGGGGGCAAGAAAAAACCCAGAACACAAACAAAAAACTTTAAGAACACAAGTGACGAAAGAATGCCGTTTTGATTGTAGACAGACATTTAACTGAAATTCTTCATCTTACTGTGGTATGCGATTCCAAACAGAGATGGACCCTTACCTTGGATCTTTTTTTCTGCTGATTTGCACCTCGTTTCTGGGTATAGCAAAAAAAGAGAAGCGCTTATCACTTCAGTGGACAGTGGGCATGATGAGAGCATTACCAATAAATAGACTAAATCACTTCTAACTGATGTTTTAAATCAGTTGCTGACTACAAAAGCAACTTCCCCAAACCCATTTTGGAAAGCAGGGAAAACCAAGAATCATCTCTGCTCATTTTCATTCATTTTACAAACAGGTATAAACAAGAAAAATCACTACACAGTGTTCTGTAATTTTGCATATAATAGAAACGTAAGAAAAGGTATACTTAAGTAAATGCTCCCCCTCTCCAAATTCCTCTTAAATTGTGGTCTCCCCTTTTATTTTTATATTCGATTGAGCAAAAAGGATTAAAAACCCCTCATCCGATAAAGTCTTCTTATCAAATTACCTTCTTAGGCTTTGCATAACAACTTTTTGTTGGCAGTAACACCTACAAACCAAACCACACATTAAGTAATTATTCATTAGTATTACCTGTAAATTCATGAGATCAAGGTAGTTTTCTAAATCCCCAAAGAGGGAACACAGCCAAATATCTCACCAAGCTTTAACACAGATGTCTAGAAATTAACTTCTCAGAAAAAGTAATAACATGGACAGCAGCCTAAAGAGCTTGAAAGGTATAACAAATAACAGCATTTATTTTATCGTGAAATAAAAGAACCCGAAATAAATAAATAAATAAAAATTTTAAAAAGGAAAAAATAGAAACAGTCTCAAAAACATAAGGAAAAATAGAGGAAGTGTAGGCAATGAAAGAACTCACAGAAATGGAAAAGCAATGGTAACACATTGATATTTAACACCCCCATTCACTATTGCTGTCTTACCTGCAGCTCTGTCTTGGAATCACTGAGCTTCTCCTCTTCTACTTCTGAGCTTTCAGATTTATTAAGAACACAGTTGTCCGGGTTGGCTTCAGAGATGGCAGTCTCCTGCTCTTTTGCAGCTTCCTCTGCTGTCTCCTGGTTCAATTTACCTTGCTCAGACATTCTTCCAGACAGAAATTAAAATAACAAAATTTGGTGACCTGAAAGGTCAAGATACCACGACACAAACACACACAAAAAAATAAAACATTGGGGGTGAATTTTTTTTTTATTTCTAATTCCCAATTTCAGTTCCTTTGATAAACAAACCGAAATGTGCAGCTCAGGAGTGGAAAACTATGTATGTCCCAGCTGAAGAGATGTCCTGAATCAACAATATTGGGTAACAGCAGAATTGTGTCAGGTTAAGCAAGCAGATCTGAACAGTCTTTGTGGAGAGCAGATTTAAGGTAAGGTGCTGTGACTCCCCAGCCCAGCCCCAGGACTGCCAAGGTTCAGGCAGGGACAGTGAGGGACTCTCTACCACAAAGCTCAGTGGCACCAAGCAAAAAGGACCCACTTTAGGTCTCTGGCATCATGATGTTCCCCTCTTCTAATTTTCTCTTTTTTTTTCTTTTCTTTTCTTTTAATAAAAAGATAATAGCCAAACAAACAGAAATAAAAACCAAGCATGAGCAACAACACTGTTTTTAGTATTCAGCTGTGGGTTTTATGCATAGCAGAAGCCATGGTGTTCACTACCACTATAAATCTATATCTTTTTTTTTAAGAGGTAATAATTCAAGATAAGTATGAACTCTGAATTTGACAATAAAGCTCTCATGGTCAACATTTTCAGAGATCAAACCAACAGCTCCATTATTAAAACCCTAAGCCTCTTCCCTAAACCCATGTCACTCTTTAGTACTAGGAAAATCATACAGAAAGCCCTTGGCAGGTACTTCTAATGAAGAAATCTTAACTGAACTGCATTTACTCTCAGCTTACAATGGGGTTGTTGTATAGAAGCTTTAAAGGCTTTTCAGAGTTAAAGCCCATTATTATTTTCTCTTTCTTTCTCTGCCTCCAGCTCCCTCCTGAAGACTCCCCCACTGATCAATTGTCAAATAAGACTCATGAATAGTTTAATTTTTCTTTCTCTATCCATTTGGCTTAAGAAGCATCTTCAAGAGAAACAACTGTATTTGAAATACAAAGTTATTTCAGGAAGGGTCTTTTGCAACACACTGCCACTTCTCAACAGTGAAACAGCAGCTATGAAGCAAAACCACAATTTGCCATCTTTCTTTTAGCAGTTGGAAATTAAACGTCCAACAGAACTAGCATAACTTACCTTTATTCTTTTTAAGCCATGTTTTAAGCAAAAAAAAATCTAAGGCATACTGAGTTATAAACACTCACTTCTTCCAGTTTTTGCTTTTGTTTTCACACTGTAAGCAAATAAAATTTCCTATATAATCTTCCTGCTTGAGAAGGACTGTGAATTTCACAAGAAATCAAGCTATACGGTTCATTAACTGAATAGAATATGAAACTAACCTGAAGCTTGACTTGCCTTACTGTGAGCTAATTTGTGATTCTCCTTTCTCCCACTGCTCTCCCCAAGAAGGCCGATGATTTTGGCTATTCTGCAGTTACAACTGAAACTTGAACCGCTTTGATGGAAATTCAAAACACGATGAGTGGCAAGACCTTTAACTGGTCTGTTAAATAACCCTTAATTTGATGAGGATTTTCATCAAGAAATGCACATGCATGCACAAGCTCCTCATGAGCAGATCAGCCTGCAGCTCATCTACATGCTTTCGCAGTGCTCACAAAAACAATTACGCTGGGATCAGCTGCACCAAAGAAGCCGTTTACCTGAAAAACTGCTATAATTCCAACTGCCTTTCTAGCGTCTTCTGTTGCTCTTTGCTGGTTAAGTCCACACAAATGATCAACGGCAACGTGAGTCCCATGTCCCCATTAACAGTTCAGAGTGCCAATCTCCATGCTGGTCCTTCAGAGAGCTTGACGCATCATAGCCAACCTGGAAAAGACGAAAAGTAAATAACACCGGCAACGATCGCGGCACAAGGGAAGGGTGCAATGGACAGGACCAGATTTCTAACACTAATGACCAGTTTCCAGCAAGTCACTTTCAGAGCTTGATCCAGCTCCACCTGTCTCAAAACTGCCTGCTTCTTCTCTAATGAAGGCTAGAGCCGGCTGTTCAAGTCATAACAGCTCCTACGCAAGGAGCTAAAATTAACAATTGCATTATGCACTGAAGATTACTCATTTCAATTTTAACCTTTTTTAGCAAATTCCAGCACTTTTCATTAAAAAAAAAGCATATATACATATTTATATATAAGCTCATCTGTTTGCTTCAACAGAAATCAATGAGGGTATGAGGAGAAAAGATTTGCCTGCTTTTTAACTATGGCTTCTGCTCCAATTAAAATTTCAACAGTCAAACGCTATTGAAAAAATAGCTAGGTGGGTGCTTTTAGAAAGTGACCTGCTTTACCAGGGTAGTGAATTGAGAGGTTCATTTAATAAGCTGAATGAAAGTTGAAATGATCCAGAATGGGAGGAGGAAGAGGAGGAGAAGGAAGAAATCCTATTCCCTGAACAACAGCCACGAAAAAAGTTCTTCTGAAGCATTGTGTGAGGAGGAAAAATGAGATTTCCAGGTTATGGTTCGAGAAATAAACCTAAAGAAAGAGTTGCCTCAGCAATGCAATTTTTGCTGTTCATTGGGATTGCGTCTGCCGGCTGAATAGCTGATTTAACAGAAAATGAGCATTTCAGGATGAGTCGGACTGATTTGCAGGCCATGGCCATGTGCTGAACTGTCTTAATACAACAGGCAGCTCTTCTCAAGACTTGCACGTGAGTCATGGTTGAAGCAGTCAGTGCAGACACACAAAAACAGCAAATAGAAAGCACATATCATTCTGCTGGGGAGGGGGGAGGAAGCCAAGCAACAATAAAATAAAAAAAAACAGAAAACCATCTCCCGTTATTAGACTCCTAGTTTCTGCAGTGTGTTTTACATTGCGCACGGCTGCAGCTGCCGTACAGCACGTGTCAGCACACTGGGACTTGCCCTGTGAAAAGAGCTGAATTTGATGCACCAGACGTGGAGTTCAGCCTTTCACAGCATTCCAGTCCTGCTCTCCCCAGAAGCTCTGGCACACAGAGGAGACCAGCAGGCAGTTCTGTAAACTACCACTGCCATCCTGCAAATTTATATACATAACTATTTCTTTTCCTCAAAACCATTTAACAATTTGTAGGGAGTAACAGAAAAAAAAGTTTTCCCACTAGCTTTTTAGTATTTCTTGCAGGATATTTTTGGAAATTCTAGCTCATTATAAATATAGGCTCACAATGTGAGTGGAAGAACACCGTGGAAAACTATGCCCAAGTACTCAAGCACATGCAAAAGTATCTCATGGAGCCTATACTCAGCGAGCAAAGAGTGAATAAACCACTGACTCAAAATCCTTTCCTCATAACCATCTTCCATTAACTGTTTCCCTCACACTTCCAAAAGACAGATGGGGGGCGAGGGGTAAGGGGAGAGAATCAACCAAAATCAATCAAAAACCAAAAATCCCAAGGAAGTACAGTGCATTTCACCTGGAAAACAGCAATCTAGGAAATACACTGTTGTAATCAAAACCCTCCAAAACTAACAGAGATACAAATATCTGTACCAAAATCAGAACACACACAAAATTTATTTCAGAACTCTCCAGTGTGACCATTTGTTGTGAATTAACTATTCGTAAGACAAACAAACAGAGCAAAATAAAAACCAGACAACAAACCAGCCAACCAAAGGGTATAATATGCAGCAGGTGAAGAGCTCTGCCAAGACTTGGTCTTGTGCACAGATGCTCAACATCATCTTATCATGCTTCACCCCAGACAAATTTCTTTATAAAATGAGTTCCCTATATTGTCACACTTAAGATTTCTGAAGACAACATCATTATTCACTGGCAATGTAAAAGAGGACCACAGAATCTTAAATTAAAACAGAGAAAGCTATCCATAAATTTCCCCAAGAAAACAGTAGCAAGTGGAAAATAATCTTACAATGTACAGCTACCATCCTCAAACCTAGAATAACAATGATGTTAGGATGATTTTTTAAATAAATCCTTTATGATTATCTTCTGGGAAACAAAAAGAAGGCAAGAAGTGCGACATACAGCAATCAAATCGAGCTCTTCACCTTCCCTTAATATAGATTTCCTCCTCCTTCATTAAGCAATTTACAAGTGATGACTAATCATTTACATACTACAATACGTAAAACACACTTCTGGTTGTTTGGGTGGGTTTTCAGACGGAATCAGGTTTCCATAAAATATTTCAGGGAGGGTATAAATAGCAAAAAGGAATCAGTCAGAAAATAGCCATTGAAAGTGAGACATTTTTGTTGGAAATAAGTCTGTTTCTTGTATGTTTCCAGGATATCTCATTATTCAGTGATGAATGTACTTTTTCCTATTGTCAGTGCTGCAGTGACAGCACTGCTATGGAAAAACACACTGGATTATTCTCTTTCTTGCGCATCAACAGAAATGTCAGGGATGATTTGACTGTCAAAACCTTCAGTACCGAAGTGACGCAGAAGGCTGAACAAATGCACTTCTGTTTCTGATCCTCAGGTAGAGAAACCACACAGCTTGTTGCTAGGCAAAAACCACCTTCTTGATATGCAAGTGAGCAAAATTTCACAGGGTGTTGGGATGTTAACAGTGTACAGGAGCTTGTGGCAAAATTTCAGCCCCTAATTCCTTAAAGCAACTTGAGTATTGCATACAGCAATACAACAGAAAATACAGGGACCCACCAAGTCACTTGTAGATCCACTTTAATGTGTATAGAATTTATAAGCACCAGCTGCTCAGCATACACTGTGGGATGGAAATGCTGCGGTTTTTTTCTTAAATTCCTTTCCTTTTAACAGGATTTTCATTTTAGAAGCTGAAGGTACTACTGAGCTTGAACAACTACAGTCAGAGCTTGAAGAGACAGAGATGGAAGAAGGCGTGTATGGTCACATACATTCATACAACACATACCACGCAGATTCCAAGAAAAGTCTGTGGGAAGGAATACACTTAATTTAATGCACGAGTTTAAAAACTATACCCAGAAGAATTCTCAAAAGAACAAAGAACAGAAAAGCAAGCAAAGATGCTAGAAAGCCCTATGCAATGAGCACCTGAGACCTTACCATCAACTGAAATTCAAGAGAGACATCTGACAAAACCATTAGAGGCCACTGCAGGTGAGCAAGCCCTTTCTGTATTATGTATGAGATGTTTTGATGGCCTCATGCTGAAGCACGCATTTCAAGATCACTATGCTCCCAGTATCACCCATGTCCTCTCTCGGAGAGGAGATGAGCAGGCTTTAAGGCCAAAGAGCATACTCTTAACTGAGAACAGGCAGCAGCAGGCAGGAAAGAACTCTGACAGGTTGAAATCCAAGGGCTTTTCTTCAAACAAATCTGCCAAGCATAGAGGTAGAAGTCATTCCAAAGCCTGAACAGATCCTGCTACTGAAAACTTGCTGACACTGGCCATATCTATAAGCCAGGATCCTCCTCATCCCCTCATGATTCCCCATTCTCATGAATAGTTTGCAGGTGTGACTCCATGAGCTGGAAGCAGAGTTGTCAGTTGGGATTTCCACTATGCGATATGAACCTCATCCATACGTATCAAGAGAGGTTTGACTCACTATTGCTAAATCACTCATCAGATTCCTGGAAGCCACTAGAAATGGACTACAGCATTATTTTAAGATTATCGGTAGACGCAACCCTCAATTTTGCCAGATTCTCATGGCTTAAACCATAAACTTCCTGTTATTTGACATATACTTTTATATTCTGGTTTCTATCATTAAGAAAATGAAAGAAAATCTCAGGTTTCATAATGAAAACAAAAGTTTCAACTCTTTGGTGGCGTGAAAGAAAACCTTCATGATATAAAATGCATTGTTTAAAAAAAAAAAAAACAAAACAAAAAAACCTCAACAAAATCAACGAAAAGCCCCGAACAACACCACCACCAAACACAAAAAAAGCAAGTAAAATAAATCCTACAGTTTTAGCTGAAACACACTACTACTCAGTCGTCCGTCTCCTAGTGTTTAGGATGAGTCCTAGTCTTTACATCATTAGACCGTGTGCACCTTTACTTTTCCCACATTTCCCAAAGAAATACACAAATGCCCCTGGAAGCCAAGCTTGCTGCAGTGTATCAGCACAGCAGGATAATAATACATACCAGTTCTCATACAAAAATGCTTTAGTATGAAAAAAAACCCAAAACCTTAAGGCTATGAAATGCAAGGAATCCTACAAGTTCACTGGTTGTTAAAAGACTGAAGACGAAACCTTAAAAAACAAGTGCAAAAATATTTTTAATGGAAGTGTTTGATGCCTTATTTTATTTCCCACCTCCTCCTCCTCACATTGTTCCCTCTTCATCATCACTAAGAAAACAAATAGTGTGATTGCCTACATTTTCTGCTCCTACGTGCCACAGACCTTTGCAAATAAAAGGTTATTTAGACTCATTTACTGATGGCATTTTACCAGAGACTGTCAGCAGAAACTATTTTTTGCCATGAATTACAAAAACATAAACATCTGCATACAAGCAACAGTGCAGAGGCCCCTGACCCAACTTAAGGAGGCCAGAAATCAACCATCAGTGGCAGCCCAATTTGATGAAAACAGGGCAGGCTGAAACACACTGAACTAGATTTCAAATCCTATACAAAAAACAGTTGTGTTTTAAAAGAGGCAACTAGATGATATGGACCAGTGTCCCAGCTGAAACATCTATCTTAGAATGGCACTGGCTTTCATCCCAATCTGCACGGGAAACCCAGTATTTAAAAATTACAGCAAGGATTCTCGAGAACAGTTTAACAAACAAAGGAAAAACCCAGAAGAAAATCAACTTGTTGTGGTTTACACCTGATTCCTTTTTTCAAAGAGATCCTCTTGATCCTAACTGATTGCTACCAATATTTTTCCACTTTAATCCCCTGTCAGACGACCTCATGTCAATGTCATCATCTTCAGCCAAGTAATAATGATATTCCCTCCAGCTTGTTGTATTTCTGCAAAGCTAGAAGCTTTACCCAGAAAAATAAATATAGATGGCCTATAGAGAGAATCTGCTTCGTTTTAATACTTAAGAAAAGGCATGAAAAAAAATGCTCTTTTATCTGTCACAATGATCATTTGAAGTCTTCCAGGATCAGCATGAAAAGATATGAGGCTGAGTGATCTGGCTAATAAACGTCAATCACAAAACTTTAGTAGGAACTGAGTAACACCCAAACTTTTAACAAGCTAATCAGATGTACAAATCAGCACTCCTGGAATGATTTGTTTGCTTCAGAACGGCCTTCAACACTGCCTCCTGCATTTCAAACACATATGCCAAATTTTCTCTCATTCCCCGACAAAACCTGACAAATTTCCCTAAAATCAAAGTCATTAAATTAACTGGTCTCACTGTTAGGCAGTGGAAAACAGCACAACACTCGTGACTCCAAAGGGAGAGACAACAAGGTTCCTTGCCATCCACAATGCACACACGTCTCCCCAAAATCCACAGAAGTAATTTTCCTTAAATCCCATAATGAAAACAATAGCCAGCATGGGCAAATACACAATTCAAATGGAAAGAGGGACTGAAACTCATCTTCCCAGATAATCAGGTCTATTTCTCAGCTATCGAAGATAATTATATCACAAAGTCCTCTTTAGAGACCAATAGCTTTATTTTATGACTAGAGGAGGTCTTGGGAGGATGCTTTAGTAATTTTGCTGTAAGGATGTTCAAGAATCTCACTGCTTTGCCAGGACATCATCTGCATTACTCCATTGTACACATCAAATACTTCGTACATTTTTCTTACTGTGCCAATAGTTGCCCTCCAGTTTAATTAGCTTTCTTGATTTCACAATAATTTTGTCTTCCTGTGGGAAATAACTATACATCACCTCATCATTTGCTGTTAGGTTTAAAGAAGCCTTTTAGTTGCCAGTTAAACAGGTCTGCACTATTTCCATTACTACCTACCTCTAGTCTATAGTTTATTTCTCAAACGACAAAAAATCTTTTCCTCATTTCATCATTTCCTCACTTCCCACCAAGACTACACTTTGGACACAGATGTTCCTCCACCCATCAACACGTACTGGTGAATACACTAGAGGAGCTCCATTTCTGAAAACTCTAAAACCAATTTAAGGACAGTGAATAACACAAGGACATCCCAGAAGGAATACTATCATTTCAACACGAAACACCAATCACCAGCACAGCATAAATGAACCTGGGTTCATCACAGAGGGGTGTCAGCAGTGCTGAGGGCAAATCAGAGCTCCTGCAGAGAGCCAGAGTGTGGGAGCCACCATGGACTGAACTGAAGAGGCTACCCAGCACAAGCACGTTGAGATAATTAAAGCTGTTTGTGTGATGTTATGATACACTTCTATGCATAATGAAACCTAGTAGAATATACAGTTTACACTCATTTTAATTTTTGTTGAATATATGCACATAATTGAGTTTAATGCAGAAGTTCTCTAAAAATTTTTTGCTTCTCTGAGTCAAGCTATCCCTACTCTTTCTTCCTTCAATGCCATTTCTCTCAGGTAGCTATAGATTATGTCAGTTTTGCTTTACACACTGAACTGCAAGATCAACTTAACTTACTTCTTTACACAGTTCCTCCTAAAGCTTAAGGACTTGACTAGGAAATCCAAGCACTGTGCATCTGCATTTTGAGCATACAGGCCTTTGAAGAATTCAGTCTAAGCAGACTGCAGGTAATAAACGAGCAGCCAGCTAAGCCATCTTTCATCATTCACTAATAACCAAACACAAAGAAGTCGAGTCCAAGGCGGGGGGAAAAAGCCCACAACATCCCTAAACAAAAGAAACAAAACAATTTTGTACACTACTAGCACAGTATTTTAAAATTCATAACACTCGGGAAATGGACGGCCCATAACTTATGAGCAATTGCTTTACACTTCTTTCAACATCACCAGGGATGGAGGCATAAACAGGCAAAAATACATCAGGAATTGACCAAGTATCACTGAGTCTCACATGTGCTTGTCCTGATTTTTTTCTTTCTCAATTTCTATAATAGCCCCTATATTTCATCCTGCCATTTCTTGACAAATTAGGTGCATTTTCACTAGCACTAGCTTAATTGGCAAATCCTGAAAGAAAATAATTGCTGAGAGCAAAGCAGCATTATACTGATGAAACAAACCTGAGCTTAACAACTAGAATTGCCTTAGCAGACAAACACTGACTGCAAAACAGCAAAAAGCTTTCATATAAGAATTGAAAGCAAAAAAAATACTTTATTTTCCTCCAAAAGTCTCTTTTGATTACCAGAATTAAACCTAGCAGCTATTCCTGCTTTCCTAAGGCCATTTTCTGAAACAAAACCAGCCTGCAGCTGAAGTAAAATTCTTCATTCCAGAAAACAAAAAACAAATCCAAAAGCTATAAAGATTAAAAAACAAAATCGAAAAAGCACCACCATACACTATGAGACATTCCCCCCACACTCTGCTGCTCAGAAAGTGCAATTATACTTTCTAAATTCAAAGACAATTCATTTCAAGCTTGTTTTAATGCCGAGTAAGTGTTCTAAGCTCATACTGCAGCCAAGTCTCCTCTATCAAAATCAACACAGGCTAGACAGACCTTTGAGAGTTCCCAGTACAGATGATTTTATGCTTTTTAATACATTTTTTTTTTAAATTTTTCTTTATCAACAATGGAACATTCCAAAAATTTCTTTGATTGTGTTTATCAGAAAATATACTGGAATACAAATGCTTTGTTGATGACTTCTTTTGTGCATTAGTAGGCTTAGGAGAGCAGCATCAACTGAGAACAGTTTACATAGGCGAAGTCTTCTCAAGTACACCCATCCTGCTATAAACTTCTCTTCTGTCTAAAATCTTGCAAGACGTAGGGACAAGATTTTTAGTTTTCAATCAAGTCTGGAGACGGCCTGTTTTTAACTTTGACTCTCTAAAGAATGGCTGTTTTTTCACATCAGACCCACATGCCCTTTTTCTCATTATTGGAAGCCCTTCTGAAGAAAAAGAAAATTAAGGCAGAGACATTATCTTTCTGCCCTAATACTACAGAGAAACTATAAACACATACAATAGATGTAAATATCTATATGAAAAAAAATTTTTAATGTATTTAATCTACATATATTTACATCTGAATATAGGCATATTTGTACTTTACGAGAAAACATTAATCTCATTTTGCTGGTTGCAGTTTTGTCTGGTCTTAAGCAATGCAGTTAAGTAATTAATACCACACATGACAAAAAGAGACCTTAAATATGTTATGGATTGTGTTCAATACTTCATGTTGTCATGGCTTCAAAAGGAAATTAGGAAAAATGCCAATTATAAATTAGAAGTCAAAAGAGCTAATGATTAAATGCATGTTATAAAAGCCAATGAAACCATTACACATTTTTGCACAGTGCTCCAAGCACTGGAGTGCCAAATAACCTCAACTTATGCTCACCTTTAGAAATAACAAACAAATCAAGCTTCATAACTTTTGTCACTTCCCTTGTCATGTGAAAAAGCAGAGATTAAAACCCATCCTAAGACATGTACTGATATACACCACATTTCCTCCTTAGCAGCATCAGGACAACATGTTATACATTGCAATCAGCTGCCTCAACAAACAAAGAAAGACATTCAACTACGAAATATCAATCAGGTATTTGCACTGTCACCCTAATGGCCAGCAAGAGGAAAAAATCCTCTTCAGAAACAGTTACAACAGTCAAGAGAGAAAAGGCAGAAGCTCAGGTTCACAGAACAGGCAATGGCAGCTCACAGATTTGCAGCTTTGGATTCTGAAAAGATCTTGCCAGAAACCCTGTGGTTTCAACATTATGTTTGCCTTTTCCAGTGGGTAATTCCAGGCTCCCTGTGATATTGTGAACAAAGGAAAAGGCAGAAAAAGTGCTTCAATGTCTGATTATGTTTTTCAGGGAAGAAATTATGACATATTTATGAGAGAGATAAGCAGTTTTGTTAAAAATGTAATTGGCCACCCCACATACACCCAGCCAGAAAGCTTCATGACACATGAACTAATAAAAGAGCAATGAATACACAGAAGAAATCAAATATTCAAGCCAATGTCTCCAAGGAATATGTTCTATTAAATTTAAACTAGGAAAAAAAATATATATTTAATCCAAGAGGACAGTTAAAAAACAATCAGAAAAACAGTGAGCTTTTTCAGTACTTTAAATCTTGTTATACAGATTGAAGTCTCCAGAAGTTCAAATATGATTTTAAAAAAACTCCTATAATAACAAAAAATTGTGTTTACCTGCGGTGAAACAATCTGTCTTACTTGGCACTAGAAACCACTAACTACATCAATGATCTAAAAATACTGAGATTTAAATTACAGGAGAGAGGTGTGGGACCAAAACTCTACAGCCTGCAATACATTTGATTTTTACTCCAGAATGGCCATATCATCACATTTTTTTCACTGCTGTGCTCAGTATCAGGGAAAACAAAAATATGATTATCAAGCACAACACCAAAATTGCAGAGGAGAATATATTGCATGAAATTTGCAGAAGAAAAATGTAGGTGGTAGGAATTTACTATGACATACATTAGAGACAGCCCTACACTAAAAATCCTTTAAAGTAAAGATGTATTTTCAGGCTTGAGTTCCAGTCTGGCCCTTAAATGAGACTGTTAAATGGGACATTCATGTAAAAGTTTTTTGAAAAATAAAAGACTTTCATAATAATAATTCAAGACGGTATCTCTAAGATTTCAGAATTTAATGAGTACTTTGGAACTTCAGCTGCCCTAAATTATTTAACTAAAATTTCATATTAGCTGCTTATGTATATTTTAGTGGTATTCAACCACATAATCCAGTGACTCTCTTTTATCTCCCTCTAATAATTTTATAAAATCCACCTGTGATTTAAGGTTTTTTCACCTGTGTACCCATATTTGGGGTCTGAGCTGACCTTGCCCTTCCAAGAACTGAAACAATCCTGTTGTGCAAAACAAAAAGTCTGTTTGGTTAATTAGTTCTTTGTATGTAACTCTATGTAATTTGAGACTCAGGATTCATTTTGATACCTTCAAGATTTTCAAAGTCTGATGAAACACGACACAACTATGAGAAAGGGCAAGTCAATAACCACTTCTGTCACTGTAAACCCAGTTCTCCTCATGACTGCAATCCCTCTTGCAAATCTTTCCTTCCTAAAGAAAAAAAGACGACCTTATCCTTTGCATCCTTTATTGTAACATGTCAAAGTGCAATGGCAAGAATTTATGCGTTTTTCCTTCTGATGTTAAAATTTATGTGCCTGAGAACTTTACGCGAAAGACAATGTAAGTAATTTACTACATGCTTTGCTTAATTTATGACACACTCTACAGCAAAACAAATCTCCTGATCAAATACTGCTTAAAAACCTTTATCTGCTATACAATTTGAGACACTGAGAAGAGGGAAAGAAAATTGCCGTTTCACACAGAAGAATAAAGCAAATAAACTATTCCACAAACAGTATTATAAGTGCTACAATACCTCAAAATGACACAATTCTGACATTCGGTTTTATAAGTGTTACTTTCAACAAATAAATAAAAAAATCAAACGCACCCTCCCCTTCCCCCTCTGCCCCAAATCCCTAGTAAATATACTCTGTTTCAAATGGGGTTAAACCACCCAGGGGCTTGTTACATATAGGTACTGACTATAAGCAAGTTTACCAATATTCCAAATTTTAGCAGCTGCCACCAGAAGCAAGTGTAAATAACCATACACTAGCAACTCTGCTAGAGAACCACTGAACTTTCAATCATACATGACTTCCAAAAAAATCCATATAACTGAGTGAAAATATTCACTCAATTATGGAAATGAAAAAAATCTCAGTCTAAAATACCAAAACTTTTATTACCGTAAGAAATATCTCTTTGTGACTAAATAAGTACTCGTCTGACAGTATAAGTTATGGCCATATTGTAAAAAAAAAACTTGAGAGGACTTGAAAAACTAATTTTACAACAAAACGTATTTGACATTAACTTCAGCTTCTAGATATTTTAACTATTTTCAAAAATAATTCAATTAAAATAGTTGTATCTCTGAGCAACATTCTCTCTCTTCTCCTTAAAACCTCATACTTCAACTGTCAGCTGAGTTTCTGTATGCTGATCAGAATTAACTGGGTTGAAGATTTTTCCTTTTGCTATTGCCTAGGCTTCTATGCTGCACAGGTGATTTTTCACTGCTCTTAGAGATGAGCATTGGCTTTTACACGCATGTACCATATATATATATATATACACACACACATATATATATATAAAAAATAATCTGACAAGTTTAATTTTCTTCCCCTAGGAATCCAACAGAAAAGAAAATTAATAAAACTGCTGCATACCTTAAAAATAAAGTATCTAGCAGTAGGTTCATTTCTGGAATTTACCTTTAATTAGATCCATAGCTGTCTCCAGTCAGAGAACTTGTGGGCACACTATAGGTTGTCCTCTAAATAGCAACGTAACATCTTCAGAAAATATCCACTATTTAGGAGGGACCAAGCACAGGTCCACCAGCAACTCCTGCAACTGCACCATGCAGTCCAATATGTTCAAGGCCCAACAGCACCAGTATAGCTAGGTTATTCAAGCTGAGAACTGGGCCACAAAAGCCCTGATCCTCAGAAGCTCCTGCATGCATGGAGACCTGAACTCACCTCAAGCCTATGATCTCACTGTTACATCTGAGGGATACTTCTTGCATGAGAGAAAAACGAAATGGATAACAGTAATATTCCTCTCTTCTTTCTACCCCTCTTCTGAATCTTGGTTCTCCTAAAAGAGCTTCAGAGTTAGACAGCCAGCTCATGGAAAACAAATTCACAAGTTAGTACCTCCCTGCTAGTACAGGACTACAAAATAGTTGGGTTTATTAATAGTAAACCCCATCTTGACCTATAAACAAGGAGTCTTGAAGCTGTGGCTGTCACACAGTACACCTTCCGACACCAATTCAAGATGGTCAGCAGCTGCAAAGGTAACACCTGTTAAGCCAAAGCATTTCAGATAGCACTGTGCTTTTAAAGTCTAATTTGCCATTTTAACTAGAATTAACAAATGAAATAGATTGCATCCTGTTTGATGAGGGAAATCCTTTTTAAACTGTGTTTATCCAGAATCCTACACATTTTGACAGGAGCTGCTTGGAGCTACTATAATATGGGAAGCAAGTAAACCAAAATGAGGCAAGAATGTGATAAGTATGTTTAGGGAGAAAGCCAAATCTCGACTAAAAATGTAAAACACCTATCATCATTCTTTTAATCAGAATATAGAATAAAGAATAACAGTAAATATAGAATAAAGACACTTAAACATTCATAAACCTCCAAGGACAGCTGGACACCAAAATATCACAGACCCTTATGAAAACTTCAGTTTCTTATCATGATAGGATAAAACCAAACAGAATTTCTGCACTTGAACTCCAGTTATAGCAAGTTAAACAAAATCATTGCAATGCAATACCCTGCTGTTGATTATAAACTATCCTGATGCTCCATACAAACTCCTCTTGATTTAAATGGGAGTCATAAGAGGAGGATGATGGTGGAAAACCTTAAGAGTGACAGTAATGTTGACACTGAAAATGAAGCTATCTTCTTGAACTAAACAGAAATATTCAGACTCTCACATGGCCCGTCTCAGATCAGTCTTCCCGGTCCTGCAAGTTACAGATGAAGTCTTCGCTGTCTGACAGCTAAAACATTCAAACATTAGAACCAAACCAAACAGATAAAAAGAAGGATGAGACTGAAAGCAGACTAAAAGGAGATGACCACAGCTCAGGAGTCCCACCACTGGACTAGTGAACAGAGCAAGACTTGCTGTGCTGCCATAGCAGCTTGCAGAGGTTAGTTTCAGCAATCATTGCGAGTTTACTTCTGCTCAGGTCAGGGCTTTAGTAACATCCCTGATATCTTCATGGTGCAGCCCTGGCACAGGAACTGTTAACTGTATGGCAGTACAAAACCCAAAGGCTTGCTTGATTACAAAATGGTATGACACTTATGAGTCAGCAGAATACAAATGCAATTTAAGTATCCTTTTAGTTTTCTGTAAGCCAAGGAAGTAATATTTCAACCTGTTTTTTTTTAAACATTTATCCAACATCATTTAAAAGAATGTACTGAGATGCAATGTGGCTGTAATGGAGCTCACTGTTTAGCCTTTTCATTTCACTGCATACTGTAATTTATTTCTTCTTGTAACAGTTTTCATTAAATAAAAGAGAAGGACTGGTTGCTGTGCATTTTTCACAGGGATATCAGGATGACATTCACAACCTGATTTTTATCACCAGTGGGCACAGAAAAAAAATTTCGTGCAAAAGGAAAAATATAAATTACTGTTACATTTCAAAAGATATTTTAAAAACACAGAAGTCAAGATTTTCAAAGTGATGGCTCCCACGGCATACATAACGTGTCATAAGGAATATTCCATATTGCTATATTCTATGTTTTATGCAATTTAGCCTAGTTATTATGGTTGTGGGAACCATAAGCAGCCATCCTGACAATTTCATTCTGAAATGCAATGTTGCACTAATGGAGTTTTGGTACTTAATTTCCCTGTTTATTTCAAAAATGAGGGAGGATAAGAAAGGGAGGAAAAGATACATGTAAATGGTGCAAGACAAAGGAGGAAGAATATTGTCATTTCTTTGTGTTCTAATTATTTAAGTCCACGGTGAATTTGGTGAAAAAGAGCTGAGAGCGCAGATTATTAGGAAAACTGGTACTTACACTAATCCACTTTTAAAACACCATGCAGACAAATCTGTTATCCCTGGAATGTTATCCTGCTATGGGCAGTTAAACGAACACCATTAGACCCCCCCTTTTTGCATCCCAAGTTACAAATGCAGCCAGACAAGAAAAGATCCGTGTCTCTCGCACAACTGAAAGACCATTTTCCATTAACAGTAGCCAGATCTTCTCTAGTCAGAAGAAAATTCTTCAGTCTACAAGAATACGATCCCAAAAAAATACAAAGTGACAATAGGTTCTGAAGACGGACAAGTCCTGTACACAGCCAGGAGCTGGGCTGAACAATCCTTGTGGGTCCCTTCTAACTCAGCTTATTCTGTGATTCTGTGAAATTCAATACAAAGGGAAGCAATGTTCCCTCTATCCCCAGGAGAGAGATAAGAGGTCTATGGCCTCTTAACCCACCTTCCTAAGACATAGGAAAACACATTATCTTGTAATTCTTATGACATTTACTGCTATGTGTTATTTTTTCAGTTTGCATGTTTACTACTTTCCCATCCCCATTTCATCTTCTCGATGCAGACAAAACCTGTGAAACTGCACTACAGTTAAACCAGTAGGACTCGACCAACCCTTTAAGTACTACTACAACTCTGAATACTAATCATTGTAACTGCTAGCTTTGGAGACCATGCTCATAAAAAAAGCAAGCAAACCCCTCAAACCCACCTCCCCCCACCCCGCACACTTCTTGTTCAAAGAGCTTTGTATTTACATATTTAATTTTATCCCCCAACCGTGAGTTTCCCACCCATTTAGAGACAGAGCAATTACTAAAGAGCAAAAAATTCTTGCCACTGGACAAGTCTTCCTTTTTCTGTTTTCTCCTATAAAAGTATCCGAACACACTATTGCTTCTGAAAATTCAAATTTCAAAGCCGCAAGAGGATAAAAAAATCCCTGATTTTCTATTAGAAGCGTATTTGAAGAACATGGCATAGAGAAGGAGTTTACCGCTCCTTCATTTTTCCTTCATCTGGCTTTTTTCAATCCTTATCTGAACCATTATCATCTTAAAGTGAGGCAAATTTTAGCCTGCTTCGTCTAACTGGATATCTAGGAACAAAAAATCAGAGGGTGTTTACATTTGTATATGACTATGGCCAAAGACAGGTGCAAAGCCTGCCAACTGTAATTGCTCACAAATTACCTTACGCCTAATGTTGCATTTTTTTGTTATTCGACCAAAGGTTAGAATTTGAAAGATTAATGGTCTCCTAAACGATATTATCTGATAGAACTGCCCAAATTTCAACTGCTAGGTTCAACAAAGGGTCTTTCTTGTTTCTTGGTAATCTTTGTTCTGGGAAACATTAAGACCTCACAAAATCAAAATACCAAGGCACTGACAGAACAGAAAAATACTCAGATAGACAAGCAGCCTCCAGCATTCATACTGGTGGCTTGACAACTCAGAATGGAACAATGAGGCAGGACTTGTGCGAGTGCCAGCTGAGCGAAACCTGCTCCAGTCATCCTACTCTACCAAAAACACCATCTCCCTGAAACATACTTCCTTTGGCTAATAAAACTCCTACTTCTAGAAAACCAACATATCCCAAAATATTTCTACCTAACCAAAAATACTTACAGAATCAAGCTTCATTCACTGCAAGAGGCTTGCCACCAATTCTATAAAATCCAAGAAAGAATAGCTGTAGCAGAAGAAAGGCAATGATGTATCTTTTCAACGATGGCTTTAAAATCAACAGTGAAAGAGAAGCTCCACATTTGTAAATATTCTGTCTGCTCTGCACAACTCTGATCTACACTCCTTCCAGTTATTGAGACCAGAAGGTTACAATGAAAAATTTTCATATGGTATCAGGACTAGCCTGATTCTTGGCTATCTTGTCTACCCAAAAATCTTTCATCACTCATGTTCTAGCTACAGTTAGAGCATGACAAGAATATTACCGTTTTGAAGACTCTGGCATACAGACATTTTCATACTTAAGACAGCCTAAGAAATTAAGTATGTTGACATTTCAGTACATTGCACATGCAGAAACAGGACACATTAGTTTGCTATTTACCCGGCTGCCTAAAAACACTCTTATGATATGGAGAACTAAGAGTATTGCCAAGAACACCGGGCAGTATTAAAAACACAAAACAGGAAAGAAAACATAACGTAAAACAGGCATGTGAAAGGTATTCTTAATCCTATAACTTTCCAAAAATCAAATAACTACGTTTAGGTTTATCTATATCATAACAAAGGTATCAGTATCCTGATAAACATACCAAACTGAAGGCATGCATTCAGTGGGAAATGCTTTCTCACTCACTGTTAGGAAGAATGTGACTTACCTTCTTGAAAAAATAAAACCCTGATGATACAATTGCATGTCTCCCATGCTCTGTTTGGCTGCATGAATGTGGATCTCTGCGTCTGTTTCTCAGTTTGCCTCCCACTTATGCCTGTTCAATGTTTTACATTGACCCTTTTTTCAGTGTGTGGGACTAAAAAGGGAAGAGCTGGATCTTGGTGTAAACTCTAAGCACAACTGCAAAATATCACTCTTACGGATATTTCATAAGAGAGGCTAGAATCAGTATTTTAAAACAATTTCCAACACTTCTTTTCCTTTTCAAGGGGCTTTTCAGCATAAAAACTTCTGAAGCATGAAGTCAGAGCAGAGATAATTAAGAGAGTCAGTTCCCCTGCTCTTGGCGAGTATCACCACTAGCACCGTAACAACTAATAGGCTAATCCCTGGAAAATGACAATACACTAAGCTGTCCAAGCATCGTTCATAGAGCATTGCAAAACAACTTGCATGCCTTTGGTAAAGAACACACTGCTAGAAGACCTCCTCTAGAGGATATTCTTTCCCTTCCATTCATTACCGACATGCCTCACTATTATCCTCTGAGCTGTAGAAAAGATATGCCAAGTGTTTAACTTCTGGACAGCCACTTTTTTGGGGATTGCCAAGGGTTCAAATGCAATAGGAGAAGTCTGTTTCGATTTCAGTGGAAGTAATTTTCTCAGTATGCGAACATTTAGTATCTTGTAACAATTGATTGAAATATCACACTGCACCAACTCCTTGCCACAGCAGAATTAACAGTATTCCAGCTGAAGTTGTGATTGGCAAAGCTACTGATGCAACCCTCCCACTCCAGAGTCCTGTGTGGCTGCGGGTTGTAATTCCACCCATGTATCACACACATGGTATTAGGGGCCTCGAGATCAGCTTACTTCCTTCTATTCTGAAAATGCTCTGCCTTCTACTGAAATCAAAGCTCTTCTCATTTAAATACAAACACTGAAGATTTTGCATGACTGACCCGATAAAACTAACCAAAATATGACAAAGCATTTTAACAACTTTTTAAAATTCTCTTAAAGTAAAAATGTCTGCGTAATTGTCCTTTACATACACTTCTTCAGTTTTTATAATCCCTTATGAAAAAGGCTTGTTGACTTCATATGCTAAATATTTGTATCAGCCCAAGCATGCGAACCAGTACAAGAACAAATTTCATGTACCTAGTTGGAATCTCTTGCAATTCACAGCAGGGAGGGGAAAAAAAAAAAAAAAAAGACAGGAGAGAAAATAAAAGAATTACATAGTAATACAAACCTTGAGGTCTGAAGGGATAATTTAAGTACATTAAATTTATTTCTGTTTCAAGAGACACAACATAAAACTTCTTTCAATGGTCTTTAGTTCTTCTGCCAAGCACTTCTCTGAGCATGTTCCAAATTCAAAATTACCTCCCAGGAGACTATCTCAGGTTGGAGCTTTCTTTCATTGTTTCTGGGTTTGCTCCTATATTATAGATTATTGGTTCCAGATGTGAACTGGGGATGGTAAAAAGCCTTACAACCACCACGTTTTTGTTTTCTTGGTCCTTTAGGAGATTCTACAAGAACTGAAAGGAGTCAATTTGTTTTTTGTCTACAGACTGTCTCTTGGGGAAGCCTGATCACAAGGATATACCGTAAAACTTACAGATCTCTTTCTCTCCCAAAATGTGGACACTTCTAACTGCCCCACTTTTTCACTGATTTCACTGATTTGTGAAATCACTGAATGTCTACCTGATGATTTGGAGCCTTTGACTAGCTTTAGAAAATATAGAAACAAAAGAACCTGATGGGGCCCTTCTTTTTAAATGAAAACTGGTATTTCAGTATTCATTTTTCTGGGGTTTGTTTTTTCTGTAAACACCAATATTACATGTGTGCAACTGGTGCGTACACATAATTTTTAAGAAACAGAAATGCTATTATTTTTCTTGGTTAAATTCTACCTATCCATTTTTATGGCTTCCTTCCTTCTTCACTCTATTTTACTACTCATGACCACAGCGAATGCAAAAATTTAATTGCAGGAAAGTACAACTAAGCTTATTTGTGTACACATACTTGTGTATCCATACAAGAAACCTGAGTATGAGTAAAACAAGGTAAAACAACTTTTATTTTTGCTTAGACTGCAGTTGCATCTATTTTCACATGGTTTTATGGAAGCAAAGGTCAGCTGAGTTTCATCCTACTGGGGCAAATGCATAGTGACATCCTGTAAGCACTAACAAACATGTGTAGTTTAACACTTAAACGTTCACAACTGTTTTAACAGATCAGACAGAAAATTTTTTGCAGCATGAAGCCCTAAAGAAACACTTGTGCTGACTGAAAGTAACACACATGGAAGACTTTATGCTTCTGACACACTCTATGTATAAATTTACTTAACGCACGTTTACTTTCAGTTGCTCAGACAATGGATATATGTTCTTGTTAGACAATCAGAAATCCAACACAACAGTCTGCAGCTCAACCTATACTTTGCCATAGTAGGAAAAAAGTGTCTTTCAGCTCTTCTGGCTGATGTAATAGGTTTTATCAGGAATTCTTCCCTCTCAAAGAGCAAATTAACGCTACATACATTAAGGTTTTACTGCTGCCATAGGCTTATTTTATTAACAAATCTAGCTTTGAAATTTATGCCTCTAACCAATCTGTTTTTTCAAAATTCGAAATGCATTACACATTTTCAACAACATAAGAAACTACTAAAGACATGAACAAAGAACTCTGAATAACCAGAAAGCTGCTCTTGTGCAGACAGGGAAGACAAAACAGGCATAGGGACATTCCCTGGTTCACAAAGGTATGAGAAATAGGTAATCTCATGATATCAAAAGTTTCAGAAAACTCAAAGGGGCTTAGGAACAGAGAAACATTACTGAAAACAAGAAAGAGAAAGACCGACTGGAGCTAGCTGCAGCTAAAAGAAAACTGTAAAGTTTCCAGTAGTATGAGAAAACTTGGAGATCAGAGAAGCACAATGCTCCAGGGCAACTGGAAAAGAAAAAGGACAACGGCTGTTTTAAATGAAACCCTTCTTTTATGCTGAGCACAGAATTGGAAAAACAATTAACACACTTGTCCCAGCCATTCATCCATGGCTGGTACCTCCTTGGACAGGCAGGGAAATGGGATGCAAACTTTGGCACAAAGGAGGGTACCTGTTGTACAGATACTCCCCAAAATGAACCTAGAGGAGCGCCGAGAAAGACCGTAAAAAAGCCTGAAACTTATGGCATGGAGCAGTTATAGAAAATCTAGTTATAGCAGTTACAGAAAAACTTTAGTAAGAGAAAGCAAAATTAAATTTGTATCTAAAAGCCACTGATTTAAGCAAAAACTACATGTACAAGTCAGCAACATGAAAAACTGGTTGTCTCAGTCACAAACTTCAGTGATGTCCAGGCCAGATCCAAGAGTGAAACTGTGATGCCACAGTGGAAGCCAGCAGAAGGTTTAAAGGTAAAAAAGCCAGGACCTCTCACACATACAGAGCCCAGGAAACCAAACAACAGCTGGTTTTAAGTCACTTCTGTATTCCAGCCTCCTGAAAAAACCTGTCACGTGAAAAATAAGTTTCTAATGCAAAATAATAGTCTCAAAATAAAAGTTACAAAGTCCACAACACAGATGCAGAAGGCGATTAAATTCTTATACATGCCTACACAATCAATACATTTTCAAGATATCCTGAAAAAGCTGTTGTGAAAAATATTTACATTCCAAAAATAAAACAGATAAATAAAGACTCCAATTTCAATACTGATTATTTTAGAATCACAGCTATATCAGGAGAACCAGTGTTTTTTAAAGATTGAATGGAACTTAGCATAGGGGGTTATAAATTATTATCATTAATTGTTACTGTTTGCTAAAAGGCGATGACCTGTTATAAACATTCTACACAAAATAAAAATAAAGGCACTAGAGGGGGATTCACATGCCTAGAACAAAACAGGTGATGTCTCCTTTGTCACTTTTTGAAAAGCTTCCTCCTCGAAATCTTTTGTCTATTAAACTTTGACCTGCAAAATAAAAAGCTGCCTACGTAAGTGATAGCTGTCTGCAACACTTAAATCTAGTAGTTTTGGATGTATTCTAATTATTTGTACTTACCACTAGGTTCAAACAGTGGTGAGTTTTCTTTTTTTGATTTTTATTTTAGATCTATCCTGGCTAGAGCTAACCCTGAATATATGCTTTACATAAACATATGTTTCTACACTTACAATATAAAATAAACCAGCTGAAAGAAATCTATCAATTCTTTCAAGCTCTGTCTCAAGTACTAAAATGCTTGAATTTTCACATGGTTGAGACTTTATTTTTCAAATTATATTTATTTGTACCTGTTCAAATTCTTCAACGTTATCACCTACTGAAACAGAAACATGCTATCACATTATTTTTCTGGAAAAGAACCAGTAAATAAAGTCTGTAATACCCAACAGTGACAGCAGAGAGTAACTGCAGCAAAAGGAAAGTGAGGATCTTCAAATTTGCTGCAGACTGCAGGATGGCACACAAAAAACTGACTGAGCTAACTTGTGAAGGTATCATAACTTCATTGTATATGCCAATATAAGCCCAACAGAGGCAAAGTGAATACTCCTATTGTGCCACTTTATCATAAAAGGCTCTAAAATGCCATAATCTCTAATTAATGAGGGGAAAAAAAGAACATATTCAAGGGAATGTAATTTCAAAAAATGAGTATTTCCTTCCAGGTGAGGACACAGAGGAATACAGAGGTTAAACAAGCAATGAAGTTGGTCAGAACAAGAGCTAGATGGGTAAACCAGCACCCCCTTTCCCAGATACATGGCCATCATTCTCCAGCGCCCCCTTTATAACAGACACTTCTGTGGCAGGCAGTGAATGCTTGTGCATGAAAATGAGCCACTAACAAAACTGAAGGACATTTATAAACATTATTTTGCCTATATACATAAAGATGCAGGGCACGTAATAAGAAACCTAGAGCATCAGCATTTTTTACAATAGTAATAACAACCAGGAAAAACTTTCTGTGCTTCTTTCGTATGACGTCCTGAAGCATATTAGAATTAACTGCAGCCTCTAGATGAAATTGTTTCAGAAACTACTACTACAAAGATGGTAGGTAGGAAAGTGAAAGAGCCAGACAAATGCTTTTATTTATGCAAAACTCTGTCTAGAGGATCCATTTTGTTATAAATCTAACTAGACTGAAACAGCACTTACAAGCCATTTATAATAATGGCTCAGATTCACCACCTCCTAAGAGAATGAACTAAGAAATAAGCAGCGTGCAAGCCTGCATCATAAAATTGACAGTAAAGATGGGGGAAAGCAGGTAACCACATCAGCATCTAAATAGTAAAGTGATGGCATTTTAGTTACTTACAACAAATGCACTATTGAAAGTGGACTGCTACTCTTCACATTTCTTTTACTAGCCTGATTAGCAGCGACTACACTTCTCAAACCCTCTCTTCTTATCTCACTTACTAGGAGGAGCATTTCTATGGGGTATCTTGAGGCTGCGGGACATTATGGGGTATCAATGCAAGCTGAACATGGCAATCGGGAAGGGCTACCAGTTCCACTTCACTTCAAGTCTGCTTTCATTACCCGATTTAGAATTCGCTCCCACTGCTTCCCAAAGCCTTGCTGGGACTATTCATTTATACCATGGGTTTTTATCCTCACTGCCTACCACATCATAGAGCTGCCAGCATACTGTACAGACGTATTTTGGGTCACCACAGTTAAAGGTTGGACAGCTTACTTTTCATTGAGCAGTGCAAATGATGACAAAAGAGTGTATTTTGTTTAAAAGCAATTCCTTTTGTATTGTTTTCTTCCTCTATTCACTCCCCAAATTAATCTTTCTTACAAAGTTTCACAGTGACGAGAGATGGCCAGCTGCCTATTCTCCTTCCAGAGGGACATTCATGCTTTTTAAAGCTGAATGTGAGGAAGAGAAATTCAGTGCTGGATTAAGTTTGGAAGAAAACCAAAAAAGAAAAACTTGAACAATGGGAATTTTTATTGTTCTCATTTCTTTCTCCAACTTACTGTCTCACGGCAGACCATTCTCCTCTTGAAAAAGCTTCATGCTACCCACTCCCAACATCCCCATTTATCTGGTTTTCCTATTGGAAAATATATTTTTGGGGAAAGCTAGTGTTTTTTGTGAGGACACGAGTATGCCGTACAACTCATCAACTTATACGATCTGTAGCACTTGAATTTGTAGCTATTCCCACTACCAGAAAGACCCCTTTTAAAGAGATCAAGATTATTAAGAGCCTTCACCCTACATTATCCAAATAATCTCAGACAGGCATTTGGAAGCACTGAAAATCTGTCCCTTCCTGAAATAAAACCCAACAAAACCCCACCAAATGTCATAGTATTTCACTGACACTACCACAAAATACTCCAAAAGGCAGCAGCCCTGTTTTTCTACTCAGGATTCAGTGAACACATCCTCTCTTGGCTGACTAGTGAGCCAGTTTATAAAAGGGTCTCCTTTCGCTTCTTGAAGTAAACAGGCATTTTATGACCATCACACCCATCACCTACAGCTCATGCAGGGCTGAGAGGAATTGGTCTCCAGTGGCCCATGACCACTCCCAGCCCATTTCCACACAAACACACTTCACAGCCAGGCAGCAGCAGCAGCCCAGTGCCATCCTCCTCATCTTAAGCTTGGGAATGTACTTGTTGGTTTTTCCCATTTCTTGCTCTTAAAGAAATGCCAGCAAAAGAAATAAGTTCTCAGCAATAAAGTTCTGCTTCGTTTAGCTGACCCTAGTGAGCACAAGAGTAGGGGTGGTCAAGACTGCATGTTGCATCTACAGTCATTCTGCTGGGCTGAAGAACATAAATTTGTAACACAATTAACATTACTTTTATAGCAACTTCCTCTACCATATATCAGGAGTTCACCCATTCCAATGTCTGAATTTAACAGAAAGATGAAAACAAGCGTTATGCCTCTCTGTCTTCCAAATGCAATGTTGTTGTTTCCTATCCACTGCACAGGAAAGGCAGTTGTGCAGCAGACTGATAATCCAGTCATTTGGGGAAAATTCTAGCTTAGTTTGCTCAGAAATACAAATGCTAGATCTTGAAATTATGAGTCCACAAAATAATGTGGATGCACATTTTGGAAGGATCTTCTGCCATACCAGCTTCCTGCTACAGAAACAGGATCCTGCTGCATATTCCTCTGAGTTGTTGCAATAGGGTTATATGGACTAATATTTTATGCCTTTATTTGCAAGGATTAAGACTAGAGAATTAAATCAATAAAAACATGAGTCAGTCAACTTAAACCTAGGCTATGTGAAAAAAATAGTCCCTCTCAGTGCATTCCAAGTCTGTGGTACTACAGACATTTGCACTCATGCTTTTAAAAAATCACAAATCATCTCCTTGGCAAACGACTGAATTCAAGAATTAAATTACCACCAAGGACATTGAGAAAAGCATAGGCCCCATTATTTGTGGAATAAACAGCTTGTTAACATGACATCCCTCTCAAACATTGAATTACTCCACATAGCAGAATTTTGTGTTTAAATGGCAAGAGATTTCTTCAGTTCATGCTACTTGAGAGATAACGGAGTTGACTGTCCACCAGTCTGGAAATTAACCCATTAAAAGAAACAAAAAATCAGTTCATAATTACTATACATCATCTGTTCAGACTGCTGCCATCATTTCTTTATTAGGTTTCATTTCAGAATGTTACTTTCATAATAAACTGACAGAGTACAGCGAGCAATTAGTGAACTAGGCACTAATGGCAATTAGATTACTGAAAAACAAATAACTGAATTAAATCCATAATTGGCAGCTGAATACAGGCAATTCTCCTGCTATATCTCAGCAGCAAAAAAAAAAAAAAAGAAACAAAATATAGGAGAAAATGAATTTCAGCTTTCAGATGATGACAGCAAACCATGCTCCTTCAAATACAACAGCGAGAAATTTCAGCCAACAGTTCTTTTACTTCTGTCTTTAGAAGGAGCTACTATATATGCATTTCACAAAAATATATATGGATTATGTATTTAGTATAGGTACTCAAATGTGGAAAGCTAGATGTCTCGGTAAAAATCTTTACAATCAGTTTCCTCCAGTTTTGACCAGGATCTGTGGCCATACCATCATGATAATCAGAGATAAAAGAGTATGTAACCTTGAGCTTTTGGTGCAGTTTCCAAGCTGATTCAACAAGTGTACAGACATGAAATACAAAATAATTCTCCACATGTAAGAACTCCAGTCATTTTCCCCTCTCTTCATTGTACAACCCAGTAACACAGTAAACTGCATCCAAGATAATGATTTAGGTGCTATGGTGCTCACAACACAGACAGAAGTCCATCTGAAAGGTCAGAGAGCCAACACCCAAGTCTTTGACAACAAAAACACTGTCAAAGGTATTTCATTTGGGTCATTTCCATTACACTTTATTTTCTAGACAACTGACGAAAATTTATTGTAAATAATACTAATCCCAGAAAACCAAAATAATCTTAATAAATAGATGGCAACTACAGGACACGACATTTTCCAGGAGCATGAAACATACACACAGTTCTACAGAGTTTACTGAATTTGGATGGAGGTCCCAAAGGGACCCAGATACACCAACATGAGCTCCATACATGAAGTTCGAAAGCACAGGGTCTTCTGGATTTCACCGTAAAACTTTTTGTTTCACAGATGCCATCATACCTGTTGGCACTCCCTCCTTAAGAGATACCAAAACAAAGTCCAAGAGATCTGGGAACTGGCATATTCTGAATAATGACAGTATGCTTTTATATAACGTATTTATTATAAACTGAAGGTCCAAAAATCTACCAAGAAAGGCTATTTTTAAAATTGCACTACTGTATGATGATTAAATCAAAGGTTTCAACTCTTTCAAACACGGGCAAGTAACTGACATAGAAGAAGGCAAGAAAAAAAAGCTGGAAAATGTGAGCAAATGATGAAAACCCAAGAAAAGCCAGAAGTGTCATTTTGACAAAGTGAAGCTTGCATAAGGGGCACAACTTAGAAAAAAGCAACGGCTCAGTATGAAGAATGGCCAGACAATATACGGAGCAGAATAGAGGCAACTGATGAAAGCGTTGAAACAGCCAAAACAGAGGCGGAGACATCCATGCCAGTGACCGCTTGAAATACATGTATCAAGAAGCAGAACAAGAAAAGAATTTATATTGGGACTGCGGTGAATTCGTCCAGTATTTATCTTCCTGCACTTTCAGCAAGCTTCAAATTAGGGCTACGGACTGATTGTTAGGAAAATCCTCTGTTTATGTTACAGCTAGGGACGTAGTAAGGCTCCTAACTTCAGAATGCTTTATTTCACACACTCAGCTTTAACAAAAGAATATAACATTAGCTCCCCTCCATATTTTTTATTTTCTCTGCTGAGGTCGCAAAGCTACTTGAAATTATCTCCATTTTTCCAGTTTTATAATACAATAGTACCTCAAGTTACTGGTCCCAAAATAAACCATTGTAGGTCAAGAACAGAGCCCCTGAATTCTTTTTATTAAAATCATCTGTCTGGCAGTGAACACACATTGAAACTGCTCGTACATGCAGCTGATGTTCTGAGGATCACTGGTATGTTACAACATCATATGCCAGCCTCATTTCAACTACTGAGTATGGACAAAAAATGACAGGTTCCAGGAGAATATTCAACTATGCGCCAGAAATACATGGGTCACTTATGCTTCTCTTTTATTATGATTTCAGTCAATGCAAACCTGGCAAACACATTCCCATGTCATAGAATTTTCCCATAATCTACCACTAAATCACTCAGTCTGCTGTCATTTTATAGGCAAGTCAAAGACTCGGGTGTTACTGGAGTTACTCTCAAAGTCCTGAAATAATCAGAACTGATTTCATTTTTCTACATATTGAAATTGTGCTGTTTAATCAATAAAAAAGTTTTGTTAAGAAGTGCCGATATTTTTCTGTCACATTTTCTGACATGCTCTTCTACTGATGCAGTTTTATTACAGATGGCTTTGACATGCTTGACAACATTAATAAAGACGTGACACAAGTGTATGTTATCAAACAAACACAAACAGGAATGGGTGCCAAAAGAATCTACAATTCCACACTCATTGCCTGGACACTGAGCATAACTGTAGTGCAGAAAACAGTTAGGAGCAGTTCTTTGAACACACAGCTCTCTAAGAAATGATTTGTAGAGGAAAAATTGTAATTAGTCTTCATGACTACGAATTATGTTCTCTGTTCTACTTCCTGGGAAAAAAAAAAAACCAAAAAACAAACCCTGAGGAGTAACAAACACATCAAAGAAATACATGGGCTTTGAAAGAGGTAGGTGCTTGCCGCATCTTCCTCCCGCATTGCGGAAACCATCACGACAAAAGAATGAGTGGACAGGGTGTCTGTGGAACCACAGCCCCACGACCATGCCTAAAGGGTTACCGGCAGCAGAAGCACAGGCAGCTAAAATGCTGCATCAAGATCTGTGTCTCAATTTGCTCTTTCCTACCAATCCTTCCCCATAATAGAAAGCCCTTTATGGAAAAGTGGGGATTTATGTAGTCACAGTGCACATTACACTATTACAGTAAATACCTGACTAACTTATGAGGTACTGCCATTCCAAGAGATGAACTACCAAGGATGGAAACCAATTTATTTTCATAGAAGAACTGGCTACATCCCAGAGAGCCTAAGATCTTTCATGTCTCCCCAAGACTCACCCACCAGCTTCTTACACTGACATTAAGCCAAGCTAAGAAGTCCCATCTTAGCCCACACTGCCGTAGAGATGCCCTCAGACCATGGCAACAATTTTGTTATCTTTCTTTCTCTCCTGCCAGATAGGTGGCAGAGAGGAGCAATTCTGCAACAGCAAAAATCAGAAGACGTAGATCATTTATAACCCCTGTAACCTCAGATTTGGTGAGCTAAAGTGTGATTGCAGAGTAGTCATTTCATCCTGATCCTCCATCCAAAGATAGGTGTCACAACACATGCATAAGGATTTTTGGGTTTTTTTTAATCAGAAAACAAATGATACTGAAAAGAGGCTACACATTTATATTTTTTCTCTGCATTATCCGAAATTCCAATTACTTAATCTTCAGGGAATACCCCTGAAAGTTCTACTTCCTTTTGCTGTCCTCCTACTTCTGATGCCTCTTAACCTGATTTCACATCACAAGCAGTACTACTGGCACTAATCCTCCGCTACGCCCTTACCCCACCACTCCCTTATCTCAGCCTCCAATTTTGAGAGGGCTACTTTAAGAAGCAGGTCATTCGAGGACTTCTTTCAAATGCAGTCATTTTCAACAGTACATAGATTAAACAAAAGTTGCATTATCCCTCAGTAATAATTCATTGTCTTCCGTATCTAACAGGATTCTTATGCTGCTTGCCATAGCTCTTGTCACTAGCGTTCACCCCACTTTGCTCCTTGGTTGCAGAACAGACTGCTACACTGTAGTGGAAAAGCATATTGAGACACACAAAGCTGGTAAATACATTACATTTTCCAATTTATGCTCATTTTTGATGACTTAAAGCTGCCTCAAAAATCATACCTGAATCAAACACAATTTTGTTCCTGACGCTAACAGTAGTACGTGTTATGAAATACGGCACTTTAAGATGCCCTAAGTCACTGATTAGGCTTTCCTTTTAGATCAATGTTCAGAATTTCCTTTTTGTTTTGCTTTGTAGAAGAAAGCTCTGAATTTTTCCTAAAGGAACAAAACCTGAAAGCATGAAAGGCAGACCTTCTCACTTCAGATTTCATGGTTTATAAAGTACACAAATTATAAAGCTATCAGACATTTCCCGAGCTTGCATTAAAATCTGTAGTGAGCCTTTAGAGTGGACCAATTTATTTGATGTGTTTCTCTTAAAGCTTTTATGACACCATAAACATTTCTGACTCCATGACAAATACTTTATAATGCATTAAGCAGCCTCATTTAAACTGTTCTAAATGTTGTGCCAATGGCAATGTATTTAGAAACAGAACCGTCACTTGAAAATGGAAAAACCTCAAGGTATAGCTTGAGCCACCGCAATTTATGATTTACTTTCATGCACTGCAAATAAAGTTCAATGGCACAAACACCCAAAAAAGCAAAAAGTATGCACATTCTTCAGAAGAACATGTTGTACCTATTTCACATGAGAGCATCAACACCACTGAAGTTTGCTTCCCAGTAAAACTTCCCATTGAATCAAATATTAATACTTCATGCTAATTAATAATAATTTAATTGTATTTAAAAAATGCTTCTAATCACTGCAGTTTATCTTCATTGGCTTAATTCTACTAAGAAGCCTTGCCACCCCTCTACGCAGGAGCAAGCTGTGATAACTTTCTTCACAGTAAGGAAAGCATTACACCACGAGAAGCTCTGCAGGTCACCAAACCCTAGATGCATGCACTCCCTGTGAAGAAAAGCAGCACAATCTGACTGATATTTAATAATGAAAACTTACAAAATTCTTTCTGTATTGAAGGCACAGGGAGACTTCAACTCATGAGGCAATAAAAATACAAATATTGCAACAGGATTCATTACTGACAAAATTATTAGCTGTTCAGGCATGCTTTTGATGACAGAGCTCAAATTCTAGAACATAAAACTGGTTCTGATGATTTTATGAATCCAGTAAAAATCACTGCTGCATGGCTGTAAAAACTGGGATAAACAGAAGCTTGAAAGTAGGTGATTTCTATATATTTGATTTTTATGTTTTAGCATAGATTGCAAACAGAAGACAAAAACTTTGAGAAATCAAAGAGCATTTCATTGTGGGGAAGCGAGTGTGGGAGTATTTCTTGGGTTTTTTTTTTAATTGCTATTTTTTTGTCACTCCATCATGCTGACCATTTAAGCTTTCCTTTGGCCTGAAGGCATCCAATTTTCGAAAAAGGCAGTTTTATCAGTTGGAAGTTGTTACTAAGCTTCTAGAATTTTAACACAGGCACTGTATAAACAGCTCATAAATAAATCATAGTATTGTCCAAGACTAAATTATGAATATAGCAGAAAGTATTAAATTACAAAAACACTTTTATAGGACTTTACGTTCTCATGGTACTACTCTTTCTTATCTGTGACTCTTGGCCTTAAAAGATCAAGATCAGACATCTGACCTGGTCCGTAAGTGTCCCAATTTCCCTGTGAAAATTTTCTTTCACTTATAAAAATGCACTTCTCACCTTACATACTTCAGCATATGCTATGTGAATGTCTGCCCTAAAAACAGCCTTACATGGCTACTGCCTCCATACATTGCCAGTAACTAGAAAGTACTCTAAGCCCCCTGCTTCATAAAGTCATTGGATACCCAAATCACAAATTTCAAATTCCCAGCTGTCACTGCCTAACTATGCCTTCTGCATTTCAGCTTAGTCATGATGTATGACATTATCGCTCTCTCACACTTCGTATCTTCCTTCAGCACTAACTGAACAACCGATTTAGTATTTCTTTTGACCACGTTTACCACAGCTGCAATTAGTTCATCTGAACAGTCATCACGAACTCACTCTTCTAAAAAGCAAATTTGTTTACTCCTTGTTTATGTATGTCTCTCTGTATTTAGCCTGCTTTTTCCTCCCAGTAGCAGGGAATTAACGTGTAATAGCCAGGGAAAAAAGGACAAAAAATGCGACGTATCATTTTCATGTAACAGCTCATTACCTATTTAGGACTCTAGAATGACAGAACACAGTTTAAAGATCCCACCGTGTAAATAAAAAATTGTACATTTGAATGAAAGGAGACCTTTTCCACAACAACTTTTTCCAAGCAACCAAAAAGAAGTGTACTGATGGTGGATTACCTGAAAACTACAACAGTGAAAAAGGAAGAAGTAGTAAATATCGGCAACATTAAGACCAGGCAGAAGAGGGCAGCTGTGGCAGGACATTATGGAAGTGTTTGCTGGGGGCATTCTCCTTAAAGGTGGCAGAGAGCTCCAGTGCTCTTCCCCTGGAATTAATCCACTCTGTAATTTTGGACTGCCTAGGTCACATATTAAGTGTTAATACAGATTATTTATGTGCTCTTATAAACTAAGATAAACTAAGGAAAAACATAAATGCATATAGGGAGCACTCTTAAGTACAATCATTGGCAATGCATCATCCAGCTTGCCTTCTGTAAAACCACCATATGAGAAAACATGAAGTCTAAAACTCGAGTTACTTCAAACATCCAAGCAGCTGTAAAGTCCTACAACCAAGCAGGCCGGACCTTCAGTGACAAATGACGACTTACTTGGCAAGAATCCATCACAGATGTCATTTACTAAAAAAATACAGTTTTAATTAAAACAGAAAGTATTGTAGTTTTATGGTGTAATGTCTTTTTAATTTCTCTAATAAACTCTGTGTGTGTGTGTGTGTGTGTGTGTGTGTGTGCGCGTGCGTGCACACCAGCATACTCATGCAAGCCATAGTGGCTGTTATTCCCATTTGGGTTTAAGCCTCCTTCTTAAGAAAGACCCCAAGAAAAACATATCCTATCCATGAACAGTAGCCAGTATGTCTACATGAATTTATAGGCAGGCTTAATTTATTTAAAAAAAAACAACAAAAAAAACCAACATAAAAACACCAGAGACGAGTCATTACTTGCACTTGTTCAGAAGTTACTTCCTCGTTAGAAGGGCTTACCATTAAATTACTATGTAAAAATAAAATACTTTGAGAGTTACAAACAAACATGTAAACTTATTTACATCTACATGTTTCTGGTAGTCAGCATTTCATGTATCAAGTGGAAAAATTGGAAAACAAAACAAACACCGGCAATTAATCAGGGAAATTTATCACCCAGGGGTGACCCAGTTACAAGCCTGGAGACCAGAATAGGTCTCACTTGATGACTGTCAAAAACTAGATGCATGACCTCACATGGTTTGCATAATTTATCTGCAATTCAATTTACCCAGCCTTAATTGGGGAAAATCTAACTTACCTGGATTGCAGTTTGTCATCAAAATAGAATGTGCCCTAGAAACGCATGTTACCACACAGATACAAAGATATTCATACACAGTATTTTAGATCTTCAGAACCAAGTGCTCTCCATTGCAACACACAGAGTCTTTGCCACGTTTACTTGTTTGATGAATATTTCAATCTTCTAGAAGAAAAACGGACCCACTTGCTTGACTTACTACCTGCTAAGAATATTACTACAGAACTTCAAATTTGATAAATGAATAAGCACGGGACAAATGGATTTCGCAAGTTTATTGCATGGTAGTTACATTACTTCTCAACTGGCCAATCTTTAACGATATTTTTTTAAAAGAGATTACTTAACATGAATAGCATTTCATTTAAATAATCATGTAGCTTACAAACCGTCTTTAAAACTTATCAAGGAAATTAAGCTGGGAACACTCACTGGATCAAGCCGCTCATTTGTGAGTAGTCCCTATAAACAAGGATTTGCCAGTCTGCCAAAATAATTTTCCTACTCTAAAATTAACGCCATTGAAATTGGTAATACCGTTCAATGCAAGTTGCAGACCTTGTACATTATAAGCAGAGAGGTGTTATCATCAGCTGGTGTAAGGCTACCCTGTTCTTAAGACCAATGAAACTACATCAATTTACAGCTGCTGGAAATTTGTCCCAGTGTCTGTCTTTAGCACTGATTAAACCATGGAGCCAATTTTAAAGCTCCCACTGATCGCAGAGAGACC
Organism: Cnemophilus loriae; assembly: GCA_013397755.1. Classification (NCBI taxonomy): domain Eukaryota; kingdom Metazoa; phylum Chordata; class Aves; order Passeriformes; family Corvidae; genus Cnemophilus; species Cnemophilus loriae. The sequence continues at coordinate 648,746 of VZTF01000976.1, read as the reverse complement.
AATGCCTACAGGACACAAGACAAACTATAAGTAAGCCACCCTAGAACCAGTACGCTTTTCTTCCCCCCCTATTCATTCCAAGTTTAAAGTTAGTTATTCAAAATCATAACCTGGGAGGAAGTCAAGAGCACAGCGAATTTTAAATCTTCTTAGGTTTCTTTTATGTACTCCCTGAAATTCTGTTTAATAACAGTGATTTATCAGGCCAAATTCAGTTACTGTAATCATGCAAATAACCTCAATAAAGCCCACAGGAAAAGCAGCACCATCAGGAAAACCAAAAAATGATTTGGTCCATGGTTTTAGTCCAACAGGGTTAAGTTTCAAAGTTACTTTTGCACTGTTTTCTCCTTCTCTGAGAACTATAATTACACCTGTGTTAAAAATCTCTTTGCATTTCCTCTATCACCCTTACGTAATTTTTCCTTCATGGGTACGATGCGGTGCAACACTTGTCTGAGCAATCCTCACTTGCACACTTAGCCCTGGGGCAGTCAAAATGACTAGCACACAGCAGAAAGAAATAATTGCTTGAAAAAGGATTTTGCAGGAGGGGTACTCAGCTGTTTCTTAGACCACCATCCTGTAAAACTGCAGAGAGAAAATACAGTTGTTTTACAGAAGACATCTTTAATTGAGGCAAGTTTCTCTACATGATTCTAAGTGCGTGGATTCTTGCAAATAGCTAATAAACACATTTCTGACTACAAGTACACTGAACTAAACAGGGCAGTTTTCAAAAGTATCTCCCTCACCAAGTGGCATACACTGTAGTTATCGATAGGTATTTTCCTTTACACTTCGCAAGAGATTTACAGCCACTTGCGTTCTGTGAGGATTGCATGCAACAATGATTTTTAGTATCAACTGAATTAACTTTTAACTGCAAGGAATGAAAACTCAAAACTCCCGCTTCATAAGGCTACCAATAAGCACATAAATAGAGCTAATCATTAAAACTGGTCACCACAAGAAAAAAAAAAATATATATTTTAAGATGTTCCTTAGCGCTACTCCACTGTAAGATACTTCACTATTAAAAATAATAATAATAAAAACGGCATATTCTTCAATTTAAGCATGCCCACATAGAATAAGATTTACCAGTAGCACAAAATAATCTATCTAGTCTGCTCCATGCAACTTTTTAAAAGAACTTTTTTGAAAAAAAAAACCATCCCAGACACCACAAAACTCTTCAACTTAAAATGAACTAATCAACCACCTTTCTGCACAGCTGCATTTTCTTTCATTAATGTAATAGAAATATTTGAGGGATTTCCGTTTTTACCTTTGCATTTTTCCTTTTCCAGTATCCATAACCAATCATCACTCTGCTCTTCCATTATGCTTCGTATATTGCAGAGTGAGAAGCATCTTCATTAAATAGTATTAAAAATAGAACACACCCGATCTCCCCACCGGAGCATGCTCTGACAGTGCTGATACCACAGCTCTCAAGGTAACCATGCCCAGCTGGGAACTGAGAGGCAAAGTCAGTGCGAGATTAGCAATTTGCAAGCCCAATTGTGCACATAAACTTGCCTCGATCCGTGACGAAGACTGCTAAAACAAAATCAGCGTGCGGTTAAATTACGCGACTGAAAAGTTGCAGATCAGCTTACGGTACGGTTTTGGTTTGTTTGTCTTTTGGTTTTTTTTTACCCCCTCCCCATCACCCTCAGCTTCAATTGCTTTGTACTTGCCTAAAATATGCATATGCCATTTAGAAGAACGCGCACCGGGCATGCATCTGGCTCAGCACTGCAATGGCAGAGAAGTCAAACAGGTGATGCACAGACACTTGTGTCGCTCTCTAATGCTTTTGTTTCCCCTCCCGGCACATTTACAGCGATGTCACACGGCGGCCGGATGAGTTTTAAGCAAACACCTGGAAGCGCAGAGACACACCTAGCACATAAAAATGCACCCGGAATCTGAGCGCGTTCCCCCCCGCTGGCTGACACCGTAAATGAAGGCAAAATAAATAACAGCAATTAAACAAGGCTGCGCAATGGCTGCGCTGGATGAGCACGTCGGGGTTAGATTTACAAGCGATATTGTTTGAGACGCGCAGACAAGTAGGCAGAACACACCAAGCGGAGTAACATGAACTGCTTTTTGTGAAAACAGGACAACTAACAATACGCTGTAACTCCCGGACTGTGATCCTCCTCCACTGCATGCAGAAAGAGATGCTCAGCAAGCATCAAGTAAATCTGTTGCCCTCACATCGCCACCCTTAAGAACAATGCCAGTCCGAGCAGCCCAGGCTTGCCCTCCAGCAAACACGGCTTTCAAAGCGGATCCTGCGATGCTGTTCACAAATCAGCGAGTAAAAGTTGAGATTTTCTTAAGAGTTTGATCCATTTTAACTAAAACGACGGCTAGGAGGAGGGTGATCTCCCCCCGCAGCCCCCCTCCCTGGCGCTCGTCTCTCCCTCCCCAGCCCGGTTCCCGGCCACCGGCCACCTCACCTCCGCGCCTGACCCCGACCCGCCTCTGCTCCCGCCAGCAGCGCCTCTGGCGATGACCGGCGGGCGGCCGAAACTTTGGGAAGCCGCCGCCCTCCGGAGGGCAGTCGGCCCCGCGACCGCGCCGAGACCCGCGGCAAGCCCTCGCCGCCCTACCTGGCTGTCACCACCGCCACGCTGCCGCTCCGCGGTCCCGTGCGAGGCGCCGGCTCCAGCATCCTGCCCTGCCGCACTACGAGCGACACCCTTTTTTCCTTTTCTTTTCCCTCCCCCTCTAGTAAATACCACATCTTAGAGCCGGAATCCTGCAGCCGCTATTAATAATTGCCCATCGCACGCAATAAAGGCAAGCCCCGGTTCCATACACAGCTCCTGTTTCCCTCTCTCTCCGCTCCACATGCTCCAGCCACCCTGACCTCAAAAATTAAAAGATCACAGGGAGGGGTGGAGGGGGATGGGGCGAATGACTCCAACGAAATGACAGAAAACACATGCTGGAAGAAAAAAAATAGACAAGAAAAAAATCGCGACAACAAAGAACATCACGCCACACAAATGTCGACACATTCTGCTTTGGCTTCCTTGGGTTTTGTTTTTGGTTTTTTTCGTTCTTTTTTCTTTTTTCTTTTTTTTTTTTTTACCTTGCCTGCAAACGGGATCTGCCCCCAGCGTCTTGGCGGCTCGGGCTATTTTTGTTTGTTTGGTATTTTTGGTTGGCCGGTTTGTTTATTTTGCTGCGGATACGCTGCTGTTACAGTACAGTGACTGT